>PVKE010012820.1:0-37627 GCA_004027555.1 Craseonycteris thonglongyai
AATAAAAGAAAGAAAGAAAGAAAACCTCAAAAAAAAAACAAAAAACTTACCCTACGCTGCTGGAGAGCTGAAAGAAAGGGAAGGGGAGGGGAGGAAGGAAATTGGGAAGTGCCATTACAAAACCTCTCAGAGAAAGGAGAAAATGTGACAAGGCCTTAAAAGGTTGTTACTACTTGCTGGCAGAATAAAAGAACTGAAGAAGAGCTTTACTGCTTTCTCTACCTACAGAGCCAGTGGCCCTCATGCACATACCATTCTTACAGAGACAAGCCCTACATAAAGATAGATTAAACACTGAAAAGATACTTAGAGTTTTTATAGGGAAGTCATTACAATCAAGAGGATAGGACACTGCTAAAAAAAAATAAGAAATGTTATATGATTTCATACCTACCCTAAAACTCTCAACTATCTATTCTAGTTGTAAAAAAATCTCTCTGTAATCTACCTACCAGTCTGGTCCAGTTTTCTGACCATTTTTGCTAAAAAGAAGTGCCTTCTCACATACAACTTAATTCTTTTACTTCAATTTAAGCCAACCTTTTTGTTTCATCTTTTATGAATATGGAAGAAAAACTTTCTGCTTCTAATACTTAACCACCTTTAATATAATTTAAGCCAATCTTTTTGTTCCATCTTTTGTAGATATAGAGAAAAAAATATTCTCCTTTAATAATTAATCAACTTTAATATTAGTCATCATCAGTATTTTCTAAATTCAATAATCAACCTTCACAGATCTCATTTACCAATTTATTAACCCTTTTTGTGTCCTTTAGAATTACAGTAAATCTATGCCTTTACATTACAGTGAATCTATGCCTTTACATTACATCTAAACTACTTTGCTTTAGAGGCCCTTCATATCTTAATCTTATCCTCTTAGTCAGTCTCATTCCTATGTTTTGCCCCTTTGTAAACTAAGATTACTCTCATTGCTATTCCCTCATTCCCCCAGTTTAGGAAGCCCTGTCACTTTAGATAATCCCAATCTACCTCCACATGGCCAGTTCAACATTAACTATGTATAAAAAATACTCTCCGATGTCCCCCATCCACAAGATCTCCTTTCATTCTACATTTTCTGAACTTTGTCCTCAATTTAATTAATTATATATGTTTGTGGAATCCAATAACACTAACACTGCCTTGTTCTCAATTGGCACATGGATCAATGAATATTGGTAATAGCTCCTTAGTTAGGCTCAGACTTATATGCATACTTCAGCATATAACCTAAGCACACAGAAGACACTCAGTAATAACCCATAGCAGAGACTAGGGTTAGTGATTCAATGCAGTTCATCACTGTGTAGCTAAACATACCAGTTCTGTTGTGCAACTGCAGTTATCATTTAAGGTTATACACTTTGCCTTGTTTTCTACTGCCTGGTTGTCTAAAACTCTGCCTCTGACCTTTCTTTTGTGGCAAGCCTTTTCTTACCATGTAACCAAGCCTGCTGTGTCTGTTCCATCTCAGAACATCCTTCTTAGGTAAAGGATTATGAATGCCATATCTATCTATCTATCTATCTCTCTATCTAGCTCTATCTAGCTCTCTCTCTCTCTCTCTCTCTCTCTCTCTCTCTCTCTGATGGCTCATTCATTGAAACCATCAAGATCATTTTAAATTCTATCCCTGTTTCCTAGGTTGTTTAAAACCCTGACTAATTTAGGAGCACTCAATGAACTATGCTGCACTTGCAATTACGTCAAAGTCATCAATACAACCTCAAACAACAAAACCAAGTTTACCAAAACCCAGTTACTCAACAGACTTGTCTCTTTGTAGTTAGTGATCTGCTAGTACACAGAGAAACCCTATCTATTCTACAGATCAGGGATGGTAATGTTTCATCAGGAAAGCCAACTCCAAATCAATTGGTAGTGAGAAGCTATAACATATGCAGGATTGTGTTAAGGAGGACTTTTGAGACCACATCTCAGATAAGTGACAAAGACTTCATCAACTAGTGATGTTGCCATGGTCATGGGAAGGGTAACAGGTAGAATAAATTTTTTTCACTCTGTTATTTGGAATTAGGCTGAAATCAAAAACTTTACTGCAATAAAGATGCTCTCTATTTTCTTATTTTCTACATGATTTATATGTCTGTAATAGAATAAAGTGCCCTCTTTTTATTGAGTAATTTTCTATTAGTGTCTCTTTCAGTTATTAAGACTGAAAGTACCAAGCCAGAAGTACTGGAGATGTAGTTTTATTCTTTTGAGAAAGGCAGACGAGAAAAATCCACTTCCTTTTTCAAAGCTACTTTCTTATGGAATTTATTCCCAGTAGTTCTCTAGAAACTTACAAAATAATCAGTGCTGATTATAAAACAGAAAGATTTGAACCCCAGATATAAATACTAATCATAGAATTAGTGATGTGTTTATACTTATTTTGAAGCACAAATGGGGAAGAAGGGTAGACACTGTAATCAGTTGTCAATCAAATACTTCAGAGAAACCAACAGGCATTTAGAATAACACATGAAGTCTCATTTTAACAACTAATATTTTAACATTTCATTCCCTATACTGTTAGCCCATATCTTGACTGACAGCCTATATTAACTTTGTTGATTTGGACATAACTAATTTGACTAAACAAGAAATCACACAACACAGAAGCATCCATAAAACACCACTGTCAAAAGAACCATCAATTCCATTAAAATGTGAACCTTATGGTGTGATATCTATGTCCAGTATCTTTGATTATAATGCTAAACTAGATTCCTTTCTTCAAAAATTTTGTTGATGATTTGAGATTGAAATGTTACATGTTTCCTAGTATGTGATAAAGCCAACACTCAGCATAAAAGTTTCCATTTGAGAGTCACCAATTATAAAGCATTGACCAGAGGAGCTTGTAAGGAAGATATGGTTTAGGGTATGGAGGGGTGGCAAGGGGTTTTGAGTAAAAAAGACAAATGGGGATTCCTTTTCAGGCTGCCTTTGACTAGTGACATGATCTGAAGCAAGTTATTTGACCTTCATCTGCAGTTTCCTTATCAGTAAAATGAGGATTAACAAGACCTTCCTCACATAAATAATTTTGCACAGTGGAATCAGTGGTTAACAAATGGTGATGATGATGATTGATAGGTCCTTGTCTAAAAGGTAGAAACAAAATTAAGAAGCTTTGGAGTTTTAACTGGGGTTTTCTCTGGTGGGTAGTGTGGCCAAAAGAAGTGTGGTAGGTGGGAAGGTTGGTTTGGGAACACTTCTAAAATAACAAGCTGTATTTCTGAATTTGATGGGTACCTAATAAGATGTCTATTCCTCCCAACAGTACAGAGAACATCTCTAAATAAATAGGGGATGTATTCTTGAGTTCACTCCCTTATTGTCTGATCCTATTATCTTCTCACTCTCAAAAAATCCTCAAGTATCAGTTTCACCAGCTTTTCAAACCTCCAGAATTCTGAAATACAGGTACCATTCCTAAAATGCTAAGGGGTTTGGGACTAAGAAAGCTAAATCCCCAACAAAATCTCCAAAGGCTAGTTAGTGCTGGGCATAGAAAGATTTAAATGCTGCTTATATTAATTATGTTTAAAAAAAATTTTTTTTAATCACAGAAAATAGAGATAGGGCACAGGGCATGGCATCCACTTAGTTACTCTATGGGGAGAAAAACCATCTGAAAATCAAGAGAAAGTGTGTTTCATGAACTTTCTAACTGGTTTCTTAGGACAAGAGCCTTCCTTTTTATAATTTAGGGTTGAAATCACTCCCTTCTCACCAATCACTTCAAAATGCAGTTAAGACTGTTAGTCTGATCGGACCTCCACCTTCTTCCCTGACAGCGCCATTCCATCCTGCTTACTCTCTGTCAGCCAGAATTAAATGTTAAGTCGTCTACTTTAAGAGGTTAGAGCACATAGTTACATGTAAATCTCTAATCCATTCTAAAAGCCCCTCTAAAACAAACAGTATATTTTCATTGGATTATGAGGCAAAATTTGAAGGAAGATTCCCTTGGCTCCCCTGTGCCTTTCCAAAGGAGCATTCCTCCTCTCCCACTATCCAGGGTTCTCTGCTGACACTGTTGTTCACAGGCCTTACCCAGCATTCCATCATTCTCCAAACCAGCCACCAAAAACAGTAGAAATCAAGTTCTGCTCTTACAAGGGCCTGTTTGTTAGAAAACTAAAATAGAATATGCTAATGATAGTGTATACTGATAGATGAACGTATTATTCTCTAAGAGCAGTGGTTCAAAAAGGAGAGGAAGGAGGAATGGGATAAGAATAGAAAGATTTGCCACCACCACCCTCTTCCCCCCACCCTCGGGAGGCACTTGACAAAGTTTGGAGACACAGTTAGTTGTCACATTAGGGCTACTGTCATCTAGTAGACAGAGGGCAGGGATACTGCAAAACATCTTGAAATGCAAAGGACTGCTCCCCATGACAAATAATTATTCAGCCCAAAATGTCAGTAGTGAGAGGGTGAGAAACTTCAGTAATATGGGGAGGCCAGGATAACTCAGCGGTTGAGCGCTTGCCTCACAATCATGAGGTCCACAGTTTGATTCCAGGCCAGGCTGAACTGCAGTGCAACTGGAAATACTGGGATGGGTCCTCAGCGAAGGTTCTCACCTCCCCCAGTTCGGTTCCCAGTCTGCATGGCCCCACATCTGCCTGTGTGGAATGAAACTGTCACAGCTATGGAGATTGCTATGGGCCCTTCCCCCCACCCCTCTCTCTCTGGGCCCTTCTTCCCACCCCTCTCTCTTTCACTCTTACCTTCTCTCAAAAACAATAAAATAAATCTTAAAAAAGAGAGAGAGATAATATATTTTGATTAACAACTCCTTTGTTCCATAGGTTAACATTTAAATTCCAGGCAATGGTCAGGCTAAACAGAAATACGTTTTGGAGCAGGTAACCGCCAATCACACCCGTAAGACAGGTACTTATTTGTTTTATTCATATAAAACTAATTCCACTCATCAGATGAAAGACTCTACCTAAATGATTATTGATGATTTTATTTGGTTGGGTTTTTTAAACTTTTATGTTTAAAATATAAGTTTAACAAAACAAACAAAAAAAAAACCCTGAGCTCAACAAAGAAAAAATATCTGTTGTCATATTTACTTCAGATATTTTTTTAAAGAAAAAAATTATGGATACAGGTAAAGCCTACCTCCCCACCTTTCCTGCCTAGGAGATAGCCACTATCCTGTAGTATATGTAATTTTCAACATATATTTTATACTTATCTAACAATATCTACATAAATATATAGTATCTGTTTATGGTACTAAAATTTCAGATAAATGTTATTATACTATACATTTTTTTTTCTCTCAGTCTTGTTTGACATTTGTCTACTTTGTTTTCTTCTTATAAATCACTTTTTTTTTTTTTCATTTTGAAAGCTATATAGTATAAGTAAACCAGCTTACATATTAATATTCCTCCTGATGAGTGACTGGGTTGTCTTCACATTTTCACTGTTTTTACACAATAGTAACACGTCTTCTAATATACTAAGAGTTTGAGTAGGCTCATAATCAGGAAAGTGGAAAGGTAAGTGTGGGGTTATATGGAATAGGTCTTCAATTTTGGGGGAATTGCCAAATTGCTCTCCAAAGTGGCTTAACTAAGTTTTCATGATAATTACACTTAGAAATATAGATGACTAATCCTATGGTTTTATAGCAAACAATCAATAGAATCAACTTCTTGTCTTAAGAACTATACTAAGATGTGAGGATAAAAATGTTTGGTATGCTTGTGAATTTTTTCAATATCACTTGCTATGAAGCAATTTTTGTTTCTAAAACAAAAATTATACTCCATATGTCCAATAAATCAATATCAATAAACACACAAACATATTTGTGAACCATGACTGAATCTTGATTTGAACAAATCATAAAAACATTTTGAATTTGTTAGGAAACTTTATATACAGGCTGTGTATTAGATGATATTAAGAAGTTATTATGTTTGTAAAAGGAATAATAGCACTGTTGTTGTTGTTGTTTTAGTGTTTTTTTGTTTTGTTTTGTTTTAAGATTTATTTTTATTTTTGAGAGAGAGAGAGAGACAGACAGACAGAGAGAGACAGAGAGAAGGGAAAGGGCCCAGAGCAGTCTCCATAGTTGACAGCATTAGTTTTCCATATAGTTTCACTCCACAGGTGGGCACAGGGCTGCGTAGGGCAGGAACTGGGCCGGGAGCCTCCCTCATAGGCCTCGGCAAGAACTGAACTGGGGGCACAGCCCAGTTCAGCATATGGGTCCACCTGGGCCGGGGCCGGGATTCAATCCTCAGTCTCCAGGGCTGCAAAGTGAGCGCTTAACCCGCTGAGCCATCCCAGCTTCCCATACTGTTGTTATTTTTTGAAGTCCTTTTTTAAAAAATACATAGAAAGACATGAAAATTTTGTGTCTGCTTTGAATACATTAGCAAAAAAAATGAGGAGTGATAGATGAATCAAGTGTGGCAAAATTGTGACAGATGCTGGTTATAGGGGCCCCATTTATACTATTTCCCTATTTCTGTATGCTTGAAAATTGTCACCATCATCATCACCATCAGGCAAAAGACTTACCAATAGAGATAGACTAGAAAAAGCAGGTAGACATTCAGCTATCATAAAGAAAATCTCAAATTATAACCCTTCCATACCCCATAACTGGACTATTTTTCTCTTTACGAATAGCTAGACAAGTTCCAGTATTTTATTAGTGTGGTTATCCCATTAATCACATTATACTCCATATTCTTAAGGATAGCAGATACTGATTTGTATTCAGAGAGTTTACACCAAGACAATAATACTAAATCAACTTAACTGATTTAAACAGACCATCAGAAACAGCCTGCCTAAGACAAAAAGTGTATAGAAAAATGGCACTCCTCTAATTAGGCTGACCAGACATACCATCTTAAATGGGACAGAAAACAACGGTACTATCCCATTTCAAACAGTATGAATGGTCAGTCGACTGACACCTTGAATTTAGTCCAGTGAGACTAGGCTGACCTTAGGTACCATTGTTTTCTGTCCTGTTTAAAACAGTATGTCTGGTCAGCCTACCTCAAATGTTACCCCACATTTTCTGTGAATTCAATAATTTTGATGAATGTTGAGGTAGCCAATGTTGTACAGGTTATCAACAAGGTTAGTCAAGTCTCACAGCAAGATTTCCAAAAGTATAAATAGAGGGAGGTGTTAGATAACATTTTCTCTCTGAATAGGTATAACATCAGGAGCTTTACCATAGCATTTCGTCCTTTGTTTGGGTAGAGAAAAGTGAGGGCCGGAGGGGCAAACGATATAGGTCAAAGAGAAGTTTAGCACAGGGGCTTGACTAACAGTAGGCCATGTACGGTAACCCCGAATCCTATGTGTGGTGCCTGCTGGGGTAGGGCAACGTGGAGGACATGAGGAGGCGGTATGCATTTCCCACTGCCCACAGTGTTGAGTCAGACCAGTAACACACTCCAGGTAACAGAGCCTACATGGCCAAAACACAGCCTCTAGTTATTTGTATGCCTTGTGGCTCCCCTCCCTTGGCAAGGGCAAATGCAGGCCTTTATTCCTGCCTGTTGTTGACTTTGTCAGTAATCATTCAGAATCTCCTAGTATCATAATGCAATTAGAGTGGAATTCATCTTGAGTCATGAACATGATATAGTTAATTATATTCATTGCAATTATAATGAAAATAACTCACTGAGGAGGGACGGGCATCAAATATATGGTGATAGAAGGAGAAATGACTCAGGGTGGTAAACACACACTGTAACACATAAACGATATGATGTTGAATTGCACACCTGGAACCTATGTAACTTTTAGTAAGCAATGTCACCCCAATAAATTTAACAAATAAGACATTATTTAAAAAAAAAAAAGAGGTAAACAAAATTACTAACTAATCAATTCAGATAGCATAATACATCCTGAAAATCAGTCAAGTACCCAAAGATTGACGCTGATGGCACTTAATAGTCAAATGGTCCTTGGCACTATTTACAACAGAGTAAAATTTTTGTTGCTAAATTCTGTCAGACCCCATTGCATGGTCCAAGGAGATGCCTCTGTCCTATGGCTGGAGTGGTGAAAGCATCACTGATGCAAAGAAGCAAAGGTACCGATACCCTTCTCTTCACTTGTTAAGTCTTCTAGTACATTAGCTCTCCAGGAACAAAGCTAAGGTAGAGGGTAATTCTACATCCTCCACCAAAGTTGAACGCTGAGTATAACATAGGTACTTTGAAGCAGGGATGTGGGGGCATTTTCTTCATCATTGTATTAACAATGAGGAAAAGTCCTTAAACCTAGAAGAGGAAGGTATAATAATAGAGTTCCTTAAAGAGCTTTTACTCTTGATCATTTCTGAAGCTCAACAAATTAGAGAGTTTTTAAATAAAAGACACAGAAGACTATAGCTAAAAACAGAAGAGAACTATTTAACCACAAAGATAATATTTTAGGTCCAGCTTTCTGTTGGCTTATTCAAAAACAAACAAACAGGCACAGAAGAAATATAATATAAGAGGGGTTTAATTGGAGAGGGAGACTTGAAAAGTGTTTCCAAACATGTGCTTCTCCAAGTAAAAGAGTAGCAGAAGGATTTTTTTTGCAGGGGGTGGGGCATGAGGTTAGGGGTGGGGGTACGTTGCAGTGCAAAAAATAATACAACTGTTTTCCCTTTTAGCTAACCTCTCCCTCTCAGCTCCCCAAATTTATTGTTGGCACCATGTCATTCAGACATTTCAAAATCACACCCTCATCCTGGAGCCCTGGCATGCCCGTGACCCTGACCTAAACTTTGGCTCAACACAGTCTACGCTATTGTTGTCTGCGGTTCAGAAACATGATGCTCTGAAGACAGAAGATTGCACCAGCCAGGCACACCAGTGTTCAGTGTGTTTCATCACCCTCTGCCAGTCTGTCTAGGATTGAGGTAATAGCTCTCTGCTGACTCCAAATACCAGGATGTATCAACAGGACATACACCCAGGAACAGGACTTAAGTCACAATGGGAGTAGAGGCGCATGCCATGCACAGTTGTGGCATTAACAGAGCTAAAAGCAGCACATATCAGAGCCTAAATTAGATCTCACATTGTCCTTATGTACCTACATGAACATTTATCACAGTGGCCTGTTGGATGCCTGTCTCCCCACAGGAACCATGTCTTAATCATCTTTGGTTCCCTCAAGATGATGCATAAGGGTTCCCCCATACAGGTAGCAAATGCTCAATATCTGCCGAGTCAACTCCTAATTTCACAGGCTAAAAGGAAGGACAGCCACTCTGAATAAAATAGGACAAATTTTAGGCACCAGGTTTACCCTAAACCATTATGATTTGTATTTTCTTCCCCTGTTTACTTCTACTGTTTCCTGGAGGTACCATGGAAAAGACAAAGACCAAAGATAGAAGAGATAGATGCATGACCAAAAAGAAAAAAGAAAAATCTAACAAGTGAAAATATTCATTTCCACATAGGTTTAAAAAAGTCTAAGTCAATGCTATTGGCTACCCTTATCCAGTGACTGTTTTAATCCTCTTAATCTACCAAATTGAAACACCTTGTGCACTTTTAAATACATAGCCCCAGACATGCACCACTGCCACCAACACCCCAGTCTACAGGACCCCACAGACTGTCACTAATGATAGCCCCAAGTCTCGCCAAAGACAACAGAAAACAAGCAGTAAAGTTTGTTCTCTACTTAAAACATAAAGACACACATGAAAAAAAATGTACCCAACCCAGAAAAATTAAAAAATTAGTAAATCTGTTATATCTGAGAGAAAGGTATTGGGAACTAAAAAGAGAATCAAGTATAGCCAGAAATATCCAATCTTAGTAAAAATGTTATCATTATCATAATTTGGTGTTTAAGTAGACACCATGAAATTCTACCAGTCACTTCAATCATTTTCAAAATAACAATCAGTTACACAAAATGCACAGATGTTTTCACTCACATTATTTTCAAAATGCACTACAGTATGCAATTTCTACAATTCCTCTTAGACAAGCCCTCAGAAGATAAATTCCTTCTAGTGAAGTGTTTGACATTTTGACCTTCTTTAATCCCAAATTAGATAGGCACAAAATTGTTTCAACAATTATTTTTGGAAAGCATATAAAAGCTTAGTCTTTTAATTAAATCTAGTGATTCACTTCTTCCTAATTTCATAGCCATTGCTCGCATAGAATTCTACTCCACTTTGAACCTGGTGTCTTAAACAAATCTTACCTCAAGTGAAAGGGTTTTGGGGATAAAAGCAAAGCACACAAATAGAAGTAGGAACTGGCTAGTTCAGTTGATTTCTTAGCTCATTTCTAACACAAATTAATCAAGTTTCTTTACTACAGGACTTTTCTGAACCTTTGTTACTGTGCAGTATTACTCTCCAAAAGAAAGATATAGTATGTGATGATTCCCAAGCTTATTTCACAGGGAGTTATTTTTTATTTCATATATTACCAATTAGCCATTAGCAGGAAAAAGTATTTTGAGGAACATACTTTGAAAACCACAAATTAGAATAAAGTGCTAATGAAACTTCAAAAATAGGTTTAACTCTCAAGCAGTTCAATTACCCTTTTTTTAAGCTATTGATTATATCTTTAAAACCATGAACAACCACCTTTAAATGCATGCCTTTACCTCCTTTGCAACAATCCATTCAAAACTCAGACAGCTGTTGTTTTGCACAAAGACCAGAATTATGAGCAATTCAAAGCCTAAAGAATGTACTACATTATGCATATTTCAAGGTCAAATTCAGTAGACATAAATGGGCTATTGTATATCATCATATTTTGGTTATTTTAACAGTCATAATGAAAAGGAAGACTTACCAACAGAAGCTGAGTTTTTAAGGACTGACTCCTTTGGGACTCCTCTTTCAATTCGTAATGTCGCCCACTGTTCAAAAACAAGAAGTGTTAATTTAAATTGTCCCACAGACACAATGTATAACACTTAAGCCATACTCATATGGAAGTAAAATTAATATTAAGCCCCAGTGCTACCTGAATTAAAGAGATCCCCCAGTGAAACTTTGCTGTAGCAGATCCCAAGTTCCAGGTATACTCTTGTATTAGTTATTGATAATGAAAAGACCATGTTTACCCTATTTAAACTCCTCACACATACCTGTTATCCCAATAAATTACCCTTGAAAAGGTCATGTGGCATGCCAAACAAGAGCACAGATAATGGTATCAAGACTGTCTGGGTTTAAACTTACATAATCCCTGTGGCCTCTGTTTTCTCATCTGTAAAGCAAGGATAATAGTCCCTATACCATAGGGTGGCTCTGATTAAATAAAATTAACACATGTAAAAAACCCAAGGCCCAAAGAATAACTATTATTTTCATAACAAATTAGGCATTCAAGTGGAAGACATATTCAAAGAGACCTAATTGCCTGCATCAAGCTTGCAAAGGAGACAGGGTGAGACTTGGGAAGCTGGAAAGGAGTTGGTGATGTCAATCACTACAGAAATCATATGCCCGCCCGGTCACTTATATTTTAAGATGTGTGTGGGAAATGTTATGATTGTGAGGAACCATGAGTTTGAGAGAAGTTAAGAAAAAATCAATTTCTATTTTGTTTTCAATGTACATAGGAGTGTAAAGAAATGTACCAAGATGTGACATCATTTATTCTTCATACATTTTCTATGCATTTCCAATATTATCCACCATTAAATATCATAGTTCAAAAACTACAACTGAACTTTGTTGACAGCATTCCAGAAAATCTGAATGGCTATTTTTCTAGTTTAGAAAGGAACCCTTTCTAATATTATTTAGATGATTACAATTCCAGAAACTCACAATGGCTACACTGACTTATTTGGGGTGGGGGGAGAGTAAAATAAAAGGTAAAACACATTGCCATATTTATAATTAGAACTGAAGTACCCTTGAAGGGGCAAAATGACAGAATTTATTAAATACGTCAAGGTAAAAATCTCAGTTACTGCTAAACTCAGAGGGATTAAACACAGAGGTGAAAAAAACAATTTCAAAAATAAGGAAATAATGATAGACAATAAATGACCTAAAACATGATAGAAAATAAATGACCTAAAACATGTAATTATATGAAGGTCAAAGAGTAAGGCATGACTTGACCACGTCAGGACCCCTGCACAACATCTCAAAGAGCCAAGTAGGAACATGCCATTTGTGCTTAGAGAACAACCTATAAATAGAGAACTAATCTTCCAGGCTTCAAGTGGAAATCACAAACAACAATAAGACTCAATCATAATCTGGCTGTTCCTTTTTCTCTTCCTTGCTGACATAGTGCAGAAGTCCTCAAACTCTAGACCTTCCACCTTCTCTCAATAGAAGTAAAGGTCTATTTCCACAATTTTTCAATTTAAAGCTTTGGTACCCATTACCACTTATAAGTAGACCAAAGACATGGTTAAAATAAAATCTTATAAACAATCAAGCATTACTAATCATAGAGTTTGTTTGTTTTTTTATTGTAGGCATGTGATATTATGTTTTATATAAACCATAATTAACTTCAACTAAGACAATTATTCCATGTTCACATGATGAAAACTATTGGTATTTTGTAGTTGTTATGGTCTGAATTGCATTCCCCCAAAAGTCCTATGTTGACGCCCTACCCCTAGTACAGCAGAATGTAACTGTATTTAGAGATAGGACCTTTAAAAAGGTGACTTCATAAAAGTGAGGTCTTTAGGGTGTGCTCTAATACAATCTGCCTGGTGTCCTTATAAGAGGAGGAAATTGGGTGAACAAAGAGACATCAGAGATGCACACACACAGATGAAAGGCCATGTGAGGACACAGCAAGAGGGTGGCCATCTTTAAGCCCAGGAGAGAGGCCTCAGAAGAAACCAACCTGCCAACACCTTGGGAATTATAGCCTCCAGGTCTGTGAGGAAATATACTTCTGCTGTGTCAGCCACCCAGTCTGTGGTACTTTGTGAAGGTGGCCCTGGCAAACTAATACAGGGGCATTGCTCAAATTGAGTGATGTGCTACTACAAAGAGCTCCATGTTCTGTCACCAGACAAGTTTCAGAACACACAACTTCTCCAGAAGTGGTACCTCCAAGGTCTATCCTACCAAAGGTGGTGACGGTGTTTGAGACTTGGAAATTTTAACATTGGAGAAGTCATTTCATGCAAAAGGGAATTTACACTGGAAAACCACTTTCTTCTGTGGGCTTACTCTCTAATGAAAGTGAAAACACGCCTAAGCTCTGTAGCTAGACATACATATGAATTGCAGTTATTTTCCCTTCCAGGCTGTAATCATCTCAGAAAAAATACTTTAACCTCTTGGGGCCTCATTTTCATCATCTCTAAACCAGGGACGATTACCAGGGGCTGTTGTAAATATCAAAGAACATAGTCTGTCCAATGACCAGCACATAATGGGCCACAAAATAGTGGCTTCCTCCTCTCTCCCCACACCCCATACTTGATACCAAAATGATCAGGTTGTGGTTTTTTTTTTCAGAGCATTCCGTGCATCTCCCAATAAATAGCTATTTCTCTTTTATCATGCCAGCTTCTTCTAGCTGATCCAGTAAGACCAAACACAGAGGTAAAAGGTCTCTTTAGAGATTCTAAATCTCTTTCAGAGGTATCTCAGAACACATCTGCCTCAAGACAACCTGAAAGGTATAGCTCTGTCAGCAAGATGGCCCTGAAATGCAGCAATGGTGTCTAACAATCCCCATGACTACTGCCCCATCTCATGCCCCCCCCCACCAAAGAAGGTTGAAAGACACTTTCAATCAGGTTCTCACTCCACTTAATTTAAAAATCCTCTGGAGGGAAAGAAAGTATCTGTTCACAATTCATCAAAAAGAAGGGGTTAAAGGATACCAGGATGCTTGACTTGCAACCACAAGGTTTGTGGATTGAGTCTTGGCTCCAGACTGTGCAAACCCATATGCTGAACTGTGAGGCAACTGGTAACGGCCAGGATGGTGGCGAAGGTTCTCACCTCCCATGCAGGAGGCCCCCAGTTCAGTTCTCAACCCGTACAGCCCCACATCCACCTGTGTGAAATGAAACTGTCACAACTAATGGTGTACAACTATGGAGACTGCTCTGGGCCCTCTGCCCTTCTTTCTCTCTTTCTCACCTTCTCTCAAACAATAAAGTAAATCTTTAAAAGAAGAAGAAGAGGAGAAAAGGAAGGGGTTAAGTTTAATTTTTAATGCTTGGGCCAAAAACTTGCAAAAATGTGACATTGTCACCCAGACAATTACAACTTGTTTTTAAGCTAAAAATACATTTAAGAGGAGAGGTGGTTGAGGGGGGTGGGGGGGGGATGTATAGGGAGTCAATTACACGATGATGGAAGGAGACCTGACTCTGGGTGCTGAATATATAACGCAACACATACAAGTAGACAAAGTATTATAGAATTGCACACCTGAAACCTATGTAATTTTTACTAACCAATGTTATCCCAATAAATTTAACAGTAAAACAATAGAAAACCTAAACACATATTTATCTCTCTATTCCAGCCTGCCAATACTTTATTATGTAATGATCAGAGTGGACTGAACGTGACTTTCCTGAGGACTAAAGTTAAGCAATAGGAGATCAGAAGGCAGACCTTGCATGAGAAACTCCACACTGCCCATATTGCCTCTACTGAGAATGTCAGATATAACCATTTGTATACTGATACTAACATTATTTTTACATGCTCTTATGGAATGAATATGCAATTAGGAAAAACATAGCAAAATAATGAAACATGTTGCAAGCCCAAAATAAAGGGGTGGAGTGGGGAGCGGGAGTGGCCACCAGATATATGGTGATGGAAGGAGAGCTGATTCTGGGTGGTGAGCACATAATGAGATACATAGGTAATGTAATGTAGATTTGTACATCCGGAAACTATCTAATTGTTGTTGATTAATGTCACTCCCAATAAATTTAATAATAAAATTTTTTTAAGAAAAGACATTTAAGAACTAAAGAAATGAAGAAAACTGCGTAAAATTATATAAAAATTATAAATATTAGGCTCACTCAAATAACAGCAGGCCACCATCCATAGCATGATAAAACAGTTTCTTGGCAGAGACTCATCTTAGCAGAGTGAGCATTCAGGCTCCAGATTCAAATTAAAATTCTGATTCTACCACTGTATGACATTTATCTACAATTGACAAATTATCTGTCTGAACCTCCATTCTCCAGTCTATTAATGGGAATAATAATAGACCTTATCTCAGAGAGTTGTGGAATTAAGTTACATGAAAAGCACATTGCTTTGGTAGCTTTTATTATAATATTACTTTCTGTCATAAATAGCCATGGCCTTCTAGCACATCTGTTGTATTTTAAATATCAGGGGTAATAACTGAGTGTTATAATTACAGAGGTGTGTCACAACCCTCTGAGGATTATCAACCTGCCTTTTCTAAATGATGGAAAACTAAAACTAATTGGTGGATGGAAAAGAGGATAAAGGGAAAGAATAATAAGTAAAATAAAAGGCAGAAATTGTCTGCTCTGAGTACGTACGCTGACCCATCAAAGATGTGAAAGTAGGTTAAATCTTAGACACATAGGAAGGGGAAAAAAAGACAAGGAGTTCTAATTCAAACTCCACCAAGAGTTGAACACCTACTCTCTATCAAGTGCTTTCATTCACCTCTCTTCATTGCATCTGCACAATAAGTCTAGCAGGTGTATTCCTATATAAACATGCAGAAACTAAGGCTGAGATGTTAAGAGGCCTACTGAAGGTTACAAGGCCAGAAATTTGGAGGAAATTATTCATGCTTCCATCTTATTCCTCAAACGTTGAGGGAAGAATTAGTCCATTAACATTTATTATCTGCCCATTGCCTATATTATCTGGTTAGAGTACATAATTTAATATCATTCCCCTAATGACTTCTTCTCCATTAATCTTATATTCTCTTCCCATTCTTTATTTCCCTCTAATCTTAGGCCAATGATTAGCAATCCCTTACCACCACGACCCCCATCATCAACCCCAAAATTAAGTTCCATGGTTGAGACAGCATTTTTCAACCTTTAATCCATGCTGTTCTCTGATAAACATAAAAAATTCACACATACCCTCCTAAAGATTCAGATACATACACCCTACCACCTGGATAGATCATTCTCTACACATCACTCACCAGAAGTTTTACTTTCCATAGCTTGTATTTCTAAAAACACAAATTTCCCAACATAGTTAGAATATTCCTTAGAAATTATTATATAACCCTGGGGGGGGGGGGGGGGAAGTCACTGGTTTAGAGAATCACTAAACTTATTCTAAGAATTCAAGCCTTATCCTCAGGTAGCTTGCCATATCAGGGGCATATGAACACATCTAGAGATAGTCAGCAATGCAGAAGGCAGCAGCATGCAGTAGGTGCTCGATAAACAATGATTACCTGAAATGATGGGCAGCTAAGAAGTCAGAAAAGAGCATATAGCTGAGTCAGTTACTTGATAATTAGCAATTACCACAGTCAGCTATTCAGAAGGCACCCCACACACATTTCAACTTTCTGGATTGGACTTTATGGTCATGAAAAAGCCACCTATTGTCAATAAAACTTATAAAAGTAAACACATAAAGTACAAAACTAAATGACCTTTTTAAATGGTATGCAAATTGTAACATTTCAAGAAATTTGAGAAATCTCCAATTCTAATCAGAGGCCAACGAATATTCCTGGGACTGGAATGCAAAAGAAAGAAAAAAACAACCAAATCAGTCTCTTAGTTGAGAACACACTAAGAAATAGTGAGTAAGAGAAGGGCTGGGCCTTGAATAGAATCTGCAAGAAGGCAGGGTATTTGTCCAGAAATAAAAATGTTCTAATATTAATGACTGGTAAAGATTTCCTAATACTAAACAACCGGAACCATTTTTAAGGAAACTATCCCCATAGTGAGGAAAAGCAATCCATTGTATTAACCCCCACCTAACAGAAATGTCTTTGAAACATCTACTGCTGCTCTAGTTAAGAGATGAAAAGCCCTATATTGTCATTTCCCTCTCCTGTGCCTAAAGCAGATATCACTGTGAGATCACAACTCTTTCCTGATGAACCCAGCTGCTCCCAAACATAGGCATTCTAGGCAACTACAACCAAACAAGTTGAATTTGGCTTACAAAATGAATGCCCATTATAATTCCATATATACTGGCCATCTCTCTCTGACCTCCTAATTAGTCCTAGCAAAGAGGATGTGTCCTTATGTTGCCACTACCTGGCTTCCAAGCCAGGTGTGTCTCCCACTACAATTTGAAAATTGGCATTCTTGAGAATGTGGTGAACTATTAGTATATCTCTAAAAGTCTCTTCAACTCCAGATAACAAAAATGAAAACTTGAGGCCCGGCCAAATTGAAGGCCAGATCCTGGACCACAGATATCCCTTCGAAGTATAATAGTTATTTGCCAGACTGACAGCAGCTAGCTGGCCTCTCTTCTGGACACTTTCTTTAGTTATACCTTGAATTACTAAAGCAAGAAATACAGGAGTCAGCACCTAGAAGGCTGTGTGTGTGTGATTGATCCTGACTCCATTCTTACTTGGGGTGTAATTCCCAAAGTCATTGTTGTACGGGTGAACAGTTCAGTCACTTCAGAGTTCTAAGAAAGAGTGAACACCAGCTGAAGAGGATCATGTGCTATGGGAAGAATATTCTGAAGAAGTATAACAGTAAGAGGCAGCAAGGATATTCACAGCATTGTGTGACCAAGTTCAGGGTGTGAAGTCAGTAAGAAAGATTCAAAACTGAAAAATATGTCCCAAGTACTTTTTTTTAAGATTTATTTTATTGTTTTTGATAGAGAGAGAGAGACACAGACAGAGAGAGACAGAGAGAAGGGGGAGGGCCCAGAGCAGTTTCCATAGTTGTATATCATCCGTTTTCGACATGATTTCATTCTACAGGTGGGCAGGGAGCTACGCAGGGCAGGACCCAAGTATTAGAAACAACAGAACTTTCAGAGCATGAAGGCTGAGGATGAAGAAGTAGACTAGACAGAAAAATAACCACAAAGAGAAAGTGCAACAAAATCTGGGGTGAAACAGGAGGTTATTAGCAGGTAGAAGAGATTTGCAGATCAGATAGGTGGGAGATTGTATATCTGCGAGCTATCCCACTAGCTGAGAGAGAAGAACACATAAAAGCAAAGTCCTGGGGCAGACAGAAAATGAGAGCAGAAAAATGAGAACCTATATGATAAGGTACTGTAGAAGTTATAGAAACAAGGATGGTAGAATCTAAATATTAACAATATCACCCTTTTAATAGCAGCAAACACATAGCACCTGACATGTCCTGGCACCCTTCTAAGATGCTTGACATATTTTCACTTGCCTAAACAAACCTATGGAAATAGGTGTTATTGTAATTTCTATTTTATAGACGAAAAAAGAGGAACAAGAAGTAGGTGACTTCCCTAAAGTCACATATTGAGAAGCAGATTGGGGATTTAGGTATCAAATGTAAGCAAATCTGTACCCAGAGTCTGTACTGCTAGGGCTGCAGACACACCCTCTCCTCTCAGTTAAGACCACTTCATTCAAGCAAACCACTGTCCTTTGAGCCTTACTTTCCTTACCTGCCAAGTGTTATTATCTCTCTCAAGGCTCTGGGAGCAGATGATACATAGTAAATAGGAAAGCCTTTTGTAATTTAGTAAAGCACTCTGTAGGGGTAACCTGCAGGTGTTCCCCACCAGGCCCACTTCCACCTGACACCTTTCCTTGCCGAATTTGGCATCAGGAGTGTAGGGAGAGCCGAGGTCAGAGAAGACACATTTTCAAGGGCATTTCAAATGTCACTGTTCAGATAAAATATCCATGACTCTGTTAAAATGTAATCAGATTTTTTTTTCTACCATTCAGCAATTAACTTCTTATCTTGAGCATAAACTGTAACAGGGTGCCTTTGTGGACAGGTTGCCTTAGTACACAGAAAGACCTCTGAAACCTGGGGCTGTAAAAGCTAAGCAGAATGAAGTGACAGCTGCACTGCATAAGGGATGTAAAGAAATCCGATGATCTGAGGAGGTCGCACTGTTATTCTGATCAGTAAAAATAATTAAAAAATACTAACAACAGGGGGTGGGGTGGTTGTGTAAACCAGAGGAACAACACAGTGTGTGAGTGGCAGCCTGGATCCCCTCAGCTCTGCACAACTGCGGAGGATAAACCAAAACGCACACCCTGCGGACGACTGACCTTCCCAACCGGTCCCCTCAAGTCAACTCGGCTCTACCCTCGGCCGCCCACCACCCCGGGTATCTCCCTCAAGCCCTCCGAGGTGCCAGGGCTCCGCATCCCAGCGGGGACTCACCTCCAGAGTTTTCACCAGGATCTTCATGTATAACTCGGAGATGCCCAAAGACACCCCGAAGGCCGAGGGCAGGAGAATGAGGCTGAGCACCAGCGTCAGCCAGGTGGAGAGGATCTTCCCGGCCAGCTCTGAGCCCTCCATGGCTCGGCGCACCCTTTCCGACCCGGTCCGGGAGGAGGTCCGAGCGCGACAGCTCTCCCTTCCCCCAGGCAGTCAGGTGGCAGCTCCGGGAGCAGAAGCGCGGTGCCCGGCTCGCAGGAGTCAGCGCCGCCGCCTCCCGGCACTTACCTCTGCAGGGAAAAGAGAGAGAGAGAGAGAGGAAGGGAAAACTTTCAGAACCACGGCGATTTCCTTCCTTCCTCTTCGGGCTCCTCCTCGCTCCGGCCGGTTAACTCTTGCTCCGCTGGAGGCCAGGCCAGGGCTCAAGCCACTGCAGCGCCCGCAGACCTGGTGGCACCGGCAGGAGGTGGGAGCTACGGGGAGCGGTGGGACTCCGCGGCGCGGGCAGGGCGCGCGAGTGCAGCCGGGAACGCGCCCCACCCTGTGCCTGATCTCCTCTGGGTGGCGATCGCGACAACTCAGCGGGTGACTCACGGAGGCCCTCCAGGAGCAAGGATTCCCTAGGAGCACACCGCGCCACAGCGCACGGGCCGAGGACGCTGCTGGTGGCTGGCAGCGCTCCACCACCCAACGCCCTATTTCTGCGCGCTGCCCTCGCCCCACCTCCTCCGCCACCCAACCCGGAGCATCCAGGCGGGACCTGCACCCAGAGCGCCGCAACCTCCTAGGCGTCCTCTGCTCGTCCTCCTGCCCAGCCTCCCCCAGCACTCGGCAAAAGCGCCTTAGGGAGCCGAGTTTTCACCTGTCACCTGCACAGTATTAGCATTTTCTCCAACCCCCAAATGAACTACTGGCATGTCTAGGACGCTTAAGAAGGCCTGGGTTGGCTGGTTGTACAACGGCCTCTGGGAAGAGCTTTCAGAAAGAGGGAAATGCACCTTCCCCTCCCTCTCTTCCCTTCCCTCCCTTCCGGGGCTGCGTTTATCAGGAGGGTGAAAAGCTCTCTCCACGAGCTGCCTAGTCCACTCAGCGGCCGTCTCCCTGGCACAGTTTTCCTCCTGCTAAGGGTCGTTCCCTTCACGGGGTAAGATTCCAACCACAGCTTCCCCTACCATTCACCTAACACCACAAAGCGCACCGAAACTGCAGGAAAATGCCATGCCCGCGCAAGCTGACAGCGCCACCTGGGTATTCCGTCACCACACTGCTACTTTGCTAGCAATGAATTGAACAACGAAGGGCAAAACCCTATATGGGTATTTACTTCAACACAGCTCATATCTTCCAGAGACCTGATCTGATTTTAAGAATGAGCAAGAGAAGGAGTGTTGAGAGCGTAGTAGATAAGAAAACCAGGCTGCCTGGAGCTTCCAGATCATCACCGAATGAGACCAAAATCTCATACAAGTCTCTTTCAGGTGTTAATTTCAAGCTGGAAAAACTGATAGGGCTCCCAGACTCACGGGACACAGGGCTCTGGAGGAAGTGAGAAGCATAAGGGAAGACAGAAACCCCACTGCAAAAAATGTCTGTTCACTGCACCTCCTGCCAGGTAGGTATCACAACTTCCCTCCCCAACTAAGAAGGAAATAAAAAAACAACTGATTACGTGGTCATAAAAACCAAGTTATGAATGAAGACGGTTCAGACATTTGCTTTCTCAAAATTCAACTCCTTTAGGTCTGCTAGTTCACAAAAACAAGGAAAACACAATTGCTAAAAACGCTTTCCAAAACCTTTGCTGAAAATAAACACAGATGTAGCATAAAACCACAAAGATTATGCTGACTCATTTAACAAAATACATTCAGGAAAAACTCTTATGCCCCTTTTGTTTCCTAAGGAATGCTGAACGATAGTACCGGAGTTTACCCACCAATGTCCTAGCGCAGGCAACTTCATGTAAGGACGGCCTTCTGTTCATTCAGACACAGGTACTCAGTGCCCACAATCTTCAAAGATTTCTGTTGCTCGTGACCAAACTCCATGAACTTGTTTTGGGTTTGTTTGTTTTTGGTTCTTTGCCATTATGGAAAAATTATTATACCACAGAGTGGTGGAATACTAATAACATGGAATTTGGCGACTTAGTTTGTCTCCAGCACAGACACTTACAAGTTTGAGCACTTCGTTTAGTCCTTCTGTGCTTCTGCTTCCTCATCAGGAAAAATGAATACTTTTTATGGACACAATGTGATTGTGTTTGAAACTGCTTTGTGAACAATAAACCTCTGTGCAGAAATCAGCAGGCAGCCTGGTGCAAGTGCAAATGTTCTCCTCCATCTTTTTATTTCCTAACACAAGAGAGTCAAGACTGGCTCCTCTTTGCCCTGACGAGGGAAGGACAGGGAAGAGAAGACACGGCAGAGTTCCCACTGCTCCCTTCTATTCCCTCTCGTTCACTGGCCAGTCTCCTCTCCTGACTTGAGGTTCTTTCAATCAAACCTCTGTAGGACCCTCCCTCCCTTCCCACAGTTAGGACTCCCTTCATTCACTGAATTAGTTTCCTAGGGCTACCTTAACAAATTGCCACAAATTTAGTGACTAAACAACAAAAAATTTATTCTCTTAGTTCTGAAGGCCAGAAGTCTGAAATCAGGTATCCGCTGAGTCACACTTCATATGGCCTTCTTCCTACATCTTTTCTTTCCTTCTTTTTTAAAGATACTTACGGTTGATTTAGGGCCCTCCCTAATCCAGAATGATCTCATTTTGAGATTCTTGCTGGCTGCAAAAAACTTTTTTTCAAATTTGGTTACATTCACTGACCCAGGTATTACAATTTAGGTGTATACTTTGGGAGGCTATGATATAACCCACTACACTCACCACCTCTATAACCTGGGATTAAATACACCTAACTGGAGAGATTGTTATTGGAATTGGAGATTACATTTTTAAAATTTATGGTCACCCAGCAACTTGCCTTCTATTGATACTGATTAGGAGTAGCCAATGGCAATATTTTGCATGTCTTTTATCACATCATGACATGGACTGCCAGTGCCCTCTTTAACACTGAAAATAGAAGCATTAGTGCCTTTAAATCTAATCAGAGTAGAATATCAACTCCAGAAAATTTATCCTTAAGATTCTGTTTTTCTATAACCACTTCTTCTACCACATTGTCTATCAGGGTTAAGCCAGAGAAGTAGAACAGTGGGAGACATATATACCGTATATATATTAAGAGATTTACTGCAAGTAATCATTTAGGCAATTGTGGGGACTGGCTAAGCATATCTTGAAATCCACAGGACAGCCTATCAGGAAAGGCAGTCTGAAACTCTCAGGTACAAAAAGCTACAGCCCACAGATGGAATTTCTTCTTCAGAGAAGCCTTGGCTCTGCTTTTGAGGCTTTTAGACTGATTGACTCAGGCCCACTCAGATTAGCTAAAATAATCTCCCTTAAAGTCAACTGATGATAGACTTTCATGATATCTATAAAATAACTCACAGCAATGCCTAGATTAGTGTTTGACTGAGTAACTGAGTACTGTAGCCTGGATAGGTGCACACATTAGGAAGACCATCTGTCACATGTGTGAAAGAATGAGGGTAGGAAAAGAAAAGAACACCTTAGTATTATTACAAAATTAGTTGTGACTTCATGCACCCTCTGAAAGGGTCTCAGGACCTCCAGAAGTCTCTAGGCTATACTTTGAGAACTACTGACCTATATAAAAGGTCTACATAAAAGTATTTCTCAAAAAATAATAATAAGGGGAATGTCATCAGGACAGTGGTATGAGAGGAAACTCTTAAAAACTCTCCTGGAAAATACAATGAGTTGAACAACTAAAATCCAACAAGAGAAACCCAGAGTAACACATAACCTCAGCGGAGAGACTCCCTCATTGCAAGTAAATACCTAAAAGCCAGAGAAGAGAAGGCAAGTGGGACAGAAGGGAAGAATGCAGTGAGGAGACATGCCACAGAGCAAGACCCGGAGACCAACCCAGGGACCCACCCAGAGAGGAGGAGAGGAAACAGTGAGATGGGAGTCTGAGGGCATGACCCCAGGCAGGTTGGAGGTTAAGGACCGACAAGAGTGGAGGCACAGGCAGCTGGAGAGTGGGGTGGAAGGAAGGAGCATGGTGTGGGTGGTCAGAATGAGACACGGAAGGCTGGAGCATGGAGAGGGCAACCTAAGTGCAGAGACAGTGGCTATAGTGATGCCCAAAGGGCTGGAGCACAGCATGGGTGGCAGGAGTGGGACACCAGCCTCTTGAGTTCAGCATCAGGGGTTGGAGTGCAGCACAGTCCTGGAGGAGCTAGGGCCCTAGCCAGAGCATTGGGTGGCCTTGGACACAGAGCCAGGCTGCTTCCCCTTACTATCTCCCAAAGCTCGCCCTCCTCCTCCCACCCCTCAACTCCATCTAGTGCCTGCTTACAGCAAGCTGTAACCAGAAAACCACCATTACCTTGTGCTGCAAACAAATCTACCAAGCCCTGCCCCCACCCTTCCAGCTGAAACTAGCAGGAGGGCTCAGAGAAACTGTGGAACACAGATGTGGCAGCTTCTGACTGCAATGGGATCTCAGAGGCATAGAATACCATCACCCATCATATTCTCCCAAAGAGGAGGTGCTCTGAGACCAGAGCAACTAGCTCAAAGAAGAGAAGTCCACCTCCTAGGATATCTCCTACTGTGAGAAGATCAAACAACCAAAAAAAAATATTGTAAGACACTGCAGCAATACCAACTGGGAAGTGAAAGAAAGACCTCTTTATATCTACCAGGGGAGAAGTCCTTATGCCCAGAAAGAGAAACACTCCAATAGAATTGACCACTCTAGAAAACAAAGCTGCTCAGAAAGAAAAAGAAAATAAAACATCTTCAGAAAAGTAACTTAAAGATATGGAAATATATGAGCTAAATGACACAAAATTCAAGATTGCAGTTCCAAAAATACTCAAATAAATAAAAGAAAAACAGCTAAGCACAGAAAAGCAAATAAATGTTGTCAGAAATGAATCTGTGCAAAAGAAATACTTTAACAAAGAAATTTAAATTTAAAAAAATAAAAATAAAAATTTTGGAGATAATGCAATAAAAGAAATGAAAAATGAAATAGCTAACATAGGAAACAGAGCTGACCAAATGGAGGAAAAAATTAGTGAAATCAAAGATAGAAGTATGGATATGTCACAGATGGAAGAAGAGAAAGACCTGAGAGTTAATAGAAATGAAAGACCTCTACAAGAACTATTTGACTCAATTGAAAAGAGCAACCTAAGAATAGTGAGTATTCCAGAGTGAGCAGAAGATGAGTTGAGAATAAAGAATTGTTTTTTATTAATTGTTAAATGTATTGAGGTGACTTTGGTTGGTAAAAATTACATAGGTTCCAACTGTATAATTCTACATTACATCATCTATGCATTGCATTATGTGCTTACCACCCAGAGCAGTTCTCTTTCCATCACCATATATTTGATACCCATCCCTACTCCCCTACCCCTCTCCTCTAAGCACAAAGAATTTGCTTAAACAAATAGTAGATGAGAATTTCCCAAATCTATAGAAAAAATTAGAACCTCAAATTCAAGATGAAATCCTAAACAAAATACTAGCAAATAGAATACAAAAATGCATTAAAAAGATTATACATCACAATCAAGTGGGATTTATCCCAGGAACACAAGGATGGTTTAACATATGCAAATCAATGTGATACACCACAGAAACAAAATAAAAGATATAAACCATATGATTATATCAACTGATGCAGAAAAAGCTTTTGACCAGATACAAATCCATTTATAACCAAAATACTTAATAAAATGGGTATAGAAGGAAAGTACTTCAACAAAATAAAGTTCATATATGGCAAATATCAAACTGAATGAGAAAAAACTGAAACCTTTTCTTCTAAAATCAGGAACAAGATGAGGATGCCACTGCTATTCAGCATAGTACTAGAAGTCCTAGCCAGAGCCATCAGGCAAGAGAAAGAACTAAAAGGCATCTAAATTGGGAGTGAAGAAATGAAATTGTCACTTTTTGCAGATGACATCCTTCATATAGAAAATCCTAAAGACTTCACCAGAAAACTATTAGAAATAATAAACAAATAAAGTTAAGTTGCAGGATACAAAATCAATGTACAAAAATCTATTGCATTTTTATATACGAATAATGAAACTTCATTTAAAAATGAGAAAAACAGTTTATCTTTTGTGATCACAATAAAAAGAATAAAATACCTAGGAATAAACTTAACAAAGAATATGAAGAACTTAGGAGAAGTCGGGATGGCTCAGTGGGTTAAGCGCTCACTTTGCAGCCCCGGGGACCAGGGATCAAATCCCGGCCCCGGCCCGTGCGGACCCGTATGCTGAACTGGGGAGCTCCCCCAGTTCAGTTCTCTCTCTGACTCTGTCTCTGTATTTCTCTCTCTCTCTCTCTCTCTCTCTCTCTCTCTCTCTCTCTCTCTCTCTCTCTCTCTCTCTGTCAAAATAAATAAATAAATAAATAAATAAATAAATAAATAAATTATATATATATATATATATATATATATATATATATATATATAAGAACTTATACATGGAAAACTATAAGAACTATTTTTAAAAAATTGAAGAAGACACAAAGAAATGGAAAGATATCTGTGTTTATGGATAAAAAAATCAACATAGTTAAAATGGCCAAATCACCCCCCAAGCAATATACAGATTTAATGCAATACTCATAAAAATTTCACACACATTCTTTCAAGAAATAGATTTTTTTTTTTTTAAGATTTATTTTATTGATTTTTGACAGAGAGAAACAGAGATAGAGACAGAGAGAAGGGGGAGGACCCAGAGCAGTCTCCATAGTTGACATTAGTTTTCCATATAGTTTCACTCCACAGGTGGGCACAGGGCTGTGCAAGGCAGGAACCGGGCCGGGGGCCTCCCTCATAGTTCCCAGCAAGAACTGAACTGGGGGCCCACCCCAGTTCAGCATGTGGGTCCGCATGGGCTGGGGCCGGGATTCGATCCTAGGTCCCCAGGGCTTCAAAGCGAGCGCTTAACCCGCTGAGCCACCCCAGCTTTCCCAAAATACATTTTTTAAATCATCAGATTCATATGGAACCACAAAAGAACCCAAATTATCAAAACAACCCTCTGAAAAAAGAGTAGGCTGAAGACATTCCTAAAGTACAGGGTGGGTTATTCATTAGCATAAGCAGATTTGTTATCAGAAAAAAGCAGACCCTTCCCCATACATATCTTTTTACCCCAGGCCTAGTAGTCACAATCAACTGGCACCAGCTTGTCTGGCCTTCCTGCGAAGCTGCATGTACACATTCTTTTCTATAGATAATCACAAGGGGAGGTGAAAGTGGGGGCCCAGGCCTTGCCATCCAGGCCCCAGGTCGGTACCTCCGGGGAGGTCAAGGGAGCCGAGGCGTTGCCATCAAGGCCCCCAGAAACCTTTCTGTTCAGGCTCCTGACCAGCTCCCAACACCACACCGCAGTTCAGTATATGGGACCACATGGGCCAGGGCTGGGATTCGATCCTCAGACCTCAGGGCTGCAAAGTGGGCACTCAACCCGCTGAGCCATCCCAACATCCCCGTGACAGAAATTTTTTGACAAAGGAGCAAGAAATATACACTGGGGAAAAGACTCTTCAGTAAATGGTGGTGGAAAAATTGAAAAAACGCATGCAAAAGAATGAATCTAAATTGCAAACTGTCACTGTATATCAGAATTAACTCCAAATGGATCAAAGACCCCCCAGAAGACCAAACAATAAACTGCATAGAAGAAAGCATCAGTACTATATTATAGACCTTGGGTTCAGAGGACTTTATAAATTTGACCTCAAGGCAAGAGAAGTGAAAGCAAAAATAAATAAATGGGATTATATCAAACTAAAAAGCTTCTGCACAGCAAAAGACACCATCAACAAAGCAAAGAGACAATCAACTGAATGAAAGAAAATATTTGCAAAAACACCTCTGTAAGGAACTAATATCTAAAATATATAAAAAACTCATACACCTCAACAACAACAAAATAATCCAATTTAAAAATGGGCAGAGGGGGGAAGCCGGGATGGCTCAGTGGGTTAAGCGCTCACTTTGCAGCACCAGGGACCAAGGATTGAATCCCAGCCCCGGCCCATGGGGACCCATGTGCTGAACTGGGAGCTCCCCCAGTTCAGTTCTCTCTCTGTCTCTGTCTCTGTATCTCTCTCTCTCTGTGTCAAAAATAAATAAATAAATAATATATATTTAAAAAAAAAAATGGGCAGAGGACCTGAACAGACACTTCTCCCATGAAGACATACAAAGGGCTAACATATATATGAAAAAATGTTCAACTTCACTAGCTGTTAGGGAAATGTAAATCAAAACTACAATGAGATACCACTTCACCCCTTCTAGAATTGCTAGAATGGCTATTATCAACAAGACAAGTAATAACAAGTGTTGGAGAGGCTGGGGAGAGAAAGGAACCCTCAAACACTGTTAGTAGGAACGTAAATTGATACAACTACATAGGTCTTGGTGGTTTGGTGATTCCAGGCATGATTTTATCATTTATAAATCTCTAATGGTATAAGCAATCACACACCAAAATTAATTCATGATTGAAAAAAAATCATAGAAATTGATTTTCTGTCTTACGTCATCTAAGTATTTACCTTGAAGGAAAAATTAAAAAAAAAAAACGCTTTAAAAAATAGAAAATTTTAAAGGCCAAATGCAACTCTGCGTTGTATGTTAGGACAAGTGGTAACAAATGGAAACAGATTTAAAATATTATTTAGGGTCATACCTTCCCTTCAGTAAAGTGGAGTTTTAAGTAGGTTAATAGTTAAAGAGAACAGTCAGATTCATTCCAGGATTAGTCTTAGAATCTTACTCTGCAAGTTCAAAACTTAAAAGTAAAAAGCCTTTTCAAACCATGAGAGTTGCCTTTGATTAATGGATTGCTGTTACCACCCTGTAAGATAAAGTGCTAAAGTTCACTTCAGTATTTTGAGCAGAGGGCAAATAACTCACAAGCACAATTAAAAAGAAACAACCTGCTGACTCATTAGTAGCTTCGGTGTACTCTGGCCTCTTAAGCTACTCTGATGACTGTTATAGCACACTCTTATTACTTCTATTTGTCCCCGCCCAGTAACTCCTGCCTGGAGTCCTGAGGGAAAACACTGCCCTCATCAAACCAGGTTTAGTTGAGCAAAGCTCGAATTATGGAATGGTGTCAAGCACTTTCCAGAATGATTTCTAAGCTTCAGTTATTTCCATTACTTTTATTTTGTTTTATTTTTATTTTATTATGTGAGAGGTGAGAAAGAGAGAGAGAAAGAGTGGTGGTGGGGGTGGGGGGGAGGGTCCAGAGCAGTCTCCATAGTTGTACATCATTAGTTGTGACATGGTTTCATTCCACACAGGTGGATGAGGGTCTGCACAGGGCCGGCCAGAACCAAACTGGAGGCCGCCCTTATGGGAGGGGAGAACTTTCCTCACCGAGCCATCTTTGTGGTTATCAGTTGAGCTGCAGTTCAGCATATGGGGTTGCATGGGCCATGGCCAGGGTGGGAATCAAACCTTGAGATTGCACAGCAAGCGCTTAACAGCTGAGCTATCTCAGCATCCCCATCTTTTTTTATTTTTTAGAAACAAAAACTCTTTTGTTTTACTTCCATTTAAATCCATCAGGTATTGGTCTCAGTAGAAGACTAACAACATTTTGGGCAGGACCTCAACATAAATGCAAAAGAAACTTGTAAGTCAACCTTGTCCATGAATAAACAGTCAGGTGAAGGCAGTCTTCTCCCAGTGCTTCTCAGAATGGAGTCCCTGAAACCACAGGGGACACAGACATATTTTGGGGGTCCATAAACCTCTGGGTCTCCTACAAACAATTCTTAAATAAGCCCAATGCCACCTACCCAAGGGTAAGCCTCCTTTCCTGTACTATGCACTACAGTATAAAATAAACTTCAGAAATATTTCTCACCACAGAAGTTAATGAGTCTCAGTGTGTAGTAATAATTCAACTATACACAACTATTTAGAATCCTCTGTGAGTAAATACACTCTTTAAATTTAGTATTTATTAATTTAGAGTACACAAACATCTCTTTAGAGATCTGAAAATTCTCTGGGTTAAACATCCCAGGAAGAAGATGATACTGTTCTGGATATGATGAACTTAAAAGTTCAAGGAAATAATCTTTGGAGCCAGGAAGATCCCAGGCTGAGTCTGTCACTAATGACCTTACAAAGCAGATGGTTCATGTATGTACGCATATGTGCATTGAATGAATTAAGAAATTCAGGGAAGCCAGGATGGCTCAGCGGGTTAAGCACTCTCTTTGTAGCCCTGGGGACCAAGGATCAAATCCCGGCCCCGGTCTGTGCGGACCCATATGCTGAACTGGGGTATGATTCCCGAATGCGGTGAGGCCTCCAAAAAAAAAAAAAAGAAAGAAACTCAGCTTGCTTACTGTTGACTGAAATTCCAGCCTCTTAGATTTCCCTGTGGACCTGACCATACAAAACTGTGTCCAGGGGGCATTTTCTCTGTGACCTTTCCTGGAAAATATGACTCAGTCTCCCCAGCGCTCCTAAAGCCAAAGTCATGCAGGTGACTCCACAGCAGAAATTCTGCAAGATTGCCTAGGAATGAGTGACCTTAATGAGACAGATTTCTCTTGTAAAATTTCTATGGCGTTAAAGAGGGTGAGACAGAATATAAAAAATGGGGAACCCACCATTTCCTTAGAGTGATCATCTACATTTGAGATAGCTAAAAATGGCTCTTGGTTTTATGATCAAAAAACTTGATTTGTGAGATACTGGGAGAGCTCAGCTGGTTGAGCACTTGCCTCACAATAATCTTGAGGTCCACGGTTCGATTCCCAGCCCCGGCCAGTGCAATCCCATATGCTGACCTATAATGCAACTGGTTACCAACTGGGATGCCTCAGCAGTGAGGTTCTCGCCTAAGTGAAACCATGTCACAACTAATGATGTACAACTATGGAGACTGCTCTGTGCCCTCCACCCTTCTCTCTCTCTCCCCTCCCCCCGTCTCTCTTTCTCTCTCACCTTTCAAACAAAATAGAAATAAAATCTTTAAAAAACAAACTTGATTTGGTCAGCTTTTGTGGCTAATCAAATTCACAGAAGACTGAGCTACAAATCAGTATGCCAAGTGCCATGTATGATGTTATACATCTTAGCCTAGTGACCAGAACAAAACATAGTGCCGCCTCCTTTACTGTGTCCAAGGAATCAAAGGCAACTCACAACCAAGGGAAACGAGAGCAAGAGAGCTGCATAGCGAGTGTCAAGGGTTCTTGCATCCAGGGCGAGGAGCCCCCGGAGCAGGATGGCTACTGTGGGGCTAAAGGATTAGTGGCCACCACGTGGCCTATTATGGTCAAGTGACATGATCGCCACTCAAGTCAGCCTCTCTGTGTTCACTCTTTTCTTTAAACAGGTTTCTCCATAATCAGTGAGATCACGAGTTCCTTTTGTACTCATCGGACTCTGGTCATTCTTCTTAGAAATTTACTCCAGTTACTTTTGTAGGTGTTCCCTACATCTCTTAGGTGCACACATCTACTACTCTTTTTTCTGACTAGGTTTTCTCCACTACAAATGACTCATTGTGTAGTTTCAGTCATCTCCTTAAGTCATTTTTGGAAAAAGAAGTAAGAATAAACTATCCAGAAAAAGAATGATGGACAAGGAAACTAATATATGTGTTATTTTCATTCTCAAAGGATGTTCTTATTTCCAAATTCTGGTGACTCTGGGATGTCTTACTCCATACTCTATACTCATATAGTGACTTTTTTACATTACTAAAATAAACAAATAAATAGGATATACTATATATATATATGCTAGATGTTATGATAAATCTTGGAGATTTAAAGGAAATAAAATTACCCAGTGCATGTGAGGAACGGACTAAAGAAGTCCATAAATTCAGAAAAACCTAGGATGAATCTACTTTTGCCCCTTCCGATCCATTTTCCACTCTGCTATTGGAGCAATCATTTGAAAGCAAGCATCAGTGTATTTTAGTTTATTCAGCCATACAGTCCTGACTGTCTCTTCTAAAAGAAGGTGAAGACTCTGGGTCCTTAGCTCTGGGACAAAATCTCTGGATCTCCTATAAGCAATTTTTGAGTAAGTGCATACCCAACCTCCCCAAGTGTAAGCCTCTTTGCTGTACCATGCACTCCAGTATGAAATAAACTCAAGCAACATTTCTCATCACAGAAGCTAATGAGTCTCGGTGTGTAGTAATGATTCAACTATCCCCAACTATTTACAGTCCAAACATAGCACTGATTAACACTTCTGTCTTTAAAACACTACATTCTTATTTTTCTTTCAGTCTTCTCCTAAAAACAAAAGGTAAGTACTTGCTTCACATTTATGTAATTAAAAGTCCCTTCAGGTGATTTCCCAGAACAAAAAAAACCCCAAAACACTTCACAGTTGAGTCAAAATAATATTTAAAAATATATTTTCGTTTTCTCTCTCGGTTCAGGTAGCCCTTTCCCCAACTTTTGGCCACAGATTCCGCACATGATGTTTCTTTGGCTAGTCACTCATACTTTCTCCCACCTCTTTCTTCGCTCGTATTTTAGGGCCTTGAAAATACTTTCCCTGATCCCAACACTAGGGGGAGAAGGTACCTTAGTTATCCTTGCTTCTAGCTTTCTGTATTTTTCCTATAAGGTGTTTATCAGAATTGTAATTATGTCATGTAAGAGGTGATGTATTTAATGTTTCTATCTTCAGCTGGATTATAAATTCCATCAGGGGAAACACTATATCTGTTTTGTTATTCAACACACCTCCAGGAGCTAGCATGGTAGCATTGGTTTGTTTGTTTGTTTGTTTACTTACAAGTAAGTTCCAGTTTTTTAAATTTTTCCAGTTTTTCTTGTTATTGATTGCTAATTGCATTCCACTGTGGTTGGAGAAGATATTTTGCATGATATCTGTCTTTTTAAAATCTGTTGAGACTTAACTATGACCGAGAGTATGGCCTAGCCTGGAAAATGTCCCATGTGAACTTGAGAAGAATGTATACGCTGTTACTATTGGGTAGAAGGTTCTTCTGTATGTTTGTTAGATCTAATTAGTTTATTTCATTAAGCGCTCTATTTCTTTATAATATTTCTGGCTGTTTCACCCATTATTGTAAGGGGGCATTGGAATTTCCAACTATTATTGTAGAACTGTCTATTTTTCCCTTCAATTCTGTAAGGTTTTGCTTCATATGTATTTAATGATCTGTCATTAGGCGTGGAAATGTTTATAATTGTTATATCTTTTTGCTGTGTTGAACTTCTTAGTAATAGTATATAAGGTCCTTTTTGACTCTTATAACCTTTCTTTGATTTAAAGTTTACTTTGGCTGATATTTGTACCTCTGCTCTCTTTGGGTTACTATTTGCATGCAGTACTACCTTTTTCCATCCTGGCTCCCGTAAACTGGGTGCAAGCTATTCCAAGAGCACATGGCTGCCACTGGGCTGGAAATGGGGATGGGTAGCTGCGACTGTGCTAAGAGCTGAGATTGACTGAAATGAACTCCAGGTCGATTGTGTCAGAATTGAATTGATTTGTTAGATATACAGCTGGTATCAGAGAATTGCTTGCTATGTGAAAAATCCACACATCTGGTGACAGAGGTATTGTGTACTAATAACATGAGAGGACAGGAGAAAAAATACATAAGAGAAGTATGTTCTTTATATATGTGAATAAGTGTTATAGGCTGATTGTGTCCCTCAAATTCATATATTGAGTTCTTAACCTCCAGTACCTCAGAATATGACTATATTTGGAGAGAGGTATTTGAAGTTAAATGAGGTCATTAGGATAGAGCCTAATCTAATATGACTGGTGTCCTCATAAGAAGAAGAAATTAGAATACAGGTATTAGTTCTGACAACTAAGTTCATGAACTCATCCTAGAAAATTGCTACATACCTCATTGCTGAATATCACTACAGACACCTTTGAAGTGCTCCCCTTGAGAAGTTATGCACTAAGCCAGTGCCTAGTCCACCCCTCAAAGCAATGTTGGAACTCTTTTTTCTGGAATGGCCATCAGAACCGTTGTTGTATTACCCTTGATGTCCTGAATGTCATCAAAATGTCTCCCTTTCAATTTTTCCTTTATCTTCAGGTAAAAAAAAAATAAATAAAAGGCATTGGGGGCCAGATCAGGTGAGTAGGGAGGGTGTTCCAATACAGTATTTGTTTATCAGCTAAAAACTCCCTCACAGACAGTGTTGTGTGAGCTGGTGCGTTATCATGATGCAAGAGCCATGAATTGATCGTGAAAAATTCAGGTCATTTTCATCTACTGGTAACTTTTCAAGCAGCCTTTTCAGCACTGCCAAATAGTCAAATTGGTTGGCTATTTGTCCATTTGGTACAAATTCATCATAAATAATCCCTCTGATATCAAAAAAAGTGAGCAACATCATTTTAACTCTTGGTTTGGACTGACAGGATTTCTTTGGTCATGGAGAATTGGCTGACTTCCATTGTGTACTTTGACACTTTGTACAGGGTCATATTGGCACACCCACATTTCATCACCAGTGATAACATGGCTGAAAACATTATCTTGCCTCTACAAAAGATCTTGGCAAACTTTGACACTCCTTCGCTTTTATTCATTGCTGAGCTGCTTTGGGACCATTTTTACACACACCTTTCCCATGCCAAGATTTTCAGTTAAGATTTTCCACTTTCTCTATTGATGTTTACTTGGTCTGCTACACTTCTCACAGTCAGCCAAAGATTTTGATGCACAGTTCTATAAAATTTTGCAATGTTTTCATCAGTTCTGCTTGTTACTGGCCACCCTGACCTCTCTTCATCAAATGATGCTTTCTCTCCACTCAGAAAAACATTTAATCCACTTGTACACTGCTGTTTTCTTCATGGCATTGTCCCATAAACTTGGATGAACATACTGGTATATCCCTGATTTCACTTCCACTCTCACCAAGTTTAACAAGAAGTTTATTGTTTGTTCATTTTTCTAATTCAAGCTCTGACATTCTCGCAATGGCACACGAAAACACACAACAACAATAATGAACATCACTCAGCAAGACACTGCTCGCTATACAGCAACATGAACAAAGCTGTGAGAAACTGATTTACCAAGGTTATGAAACTTTACTGAGTTTTTTGTACAGTGATACCAACATCAGTGCACAGTTGTGAGTTTGCAAACTTAATTTCCAGAACTTGTACACACAGATGAAGGATCTTGTAAAGACATAGGAAGAAGACAACCATCTACAAGCCAACGAGAGAGGCCTCAGTAAAAAATAGTTCTACAGATACCTTGATCTTAGACTTTTAGCCTAAAGAACTGTGAGAAATAAATTTCTACCATTTAAGCTACCCAACCTATGGTATTTTGTTATGGCAGCTCTAGCAAACTAATCCACTGGAAAGCATATTTCTACAAGAGTATATGTTGGAGCTCAAGAAATGTATTTAGGGAAAGCTGGGATGGCTCAGCGGGTTGAGTGCTCGCCTTGAAGCCTCAGGGAACTTGGATCAAATCCCGGCCCCGGCCCCGGCCCATGTGGACCCACATGCTGAACTGGGGTGTGCCCCCAGTTCAGTTCTTGCTGGCGCCCAGTTCCTGCCCTGCGCAGCCCCGTGCCCACTTGTGGAGGAAAACTAATGTCAACTATGGAGACTGCTCTGGGCCCTCCCCCTTCTCTCTGTCTCTCTCTGTCAAAAATCAATAAAATCTTTAAAAAAAGAAATGTATTTAAAATCTGAAATGTTCCATTCCAGTATTTTCTAAGCCTGACTTCTATTGGTGTCTCTTCTTATATCTCCTAGTGGTATGTCAAGGAGGGGTATGTCTGGTAATGTTCCTTTTGGAAACATTATTGGTACCTATTGGACATTTACTGTGAAATAATATTTTGAAAATACTTGACAATATTGGAATGTACCAAAGAGGAATCTGTCATAGTAGGTATCAAACCTAGCTTGAGTCTTCCTATACATTCTATGTGGTGGGAGTTTATGGAAACTTTAAGGTAAAGACTGTATTGTTGTTATGCTGGAATAGAACTTTAGCTGAAGGGACATTATGCGTTTTTAGAAAATTTAGACTTTTGATTTTATAATAAATTTCATTTTATCTTCTGAGAATTTGGGGGAATAATATGGACAGTGCCATTTCTGATTCATGAAAGTATTTCACCTGTAAAACGAAGGTCTTTTTTTAAATAAAGTATATTAAGCAAATTCCTAAGGTCGGAAAATTAAAATCCACACTTTTTTAAAAGTAAAATTTAGAGCATGACAAGGAAAAGTTTTACTATGGCCATAGAACTTACAAATTATTTGTCAAAAATACTCAAAACTATGTGTAAATTTTTTGTTTTTTTGCATATGTGTAAATTTTTTTTAAAAGTTTATGAAGTGGAGATTTCAGAGTTACTCTATTTTTCAGGTTATACTCATATGCTAATTATAGATAAGGCAAAGTAAAAACAGGTAAAATTCTTTTCACCAATACTTCAATATTGTTTGAAACAAGTTGTCCCTGTCATTGTGGGTTATTCCTTGAAGCATTTAGTTGTCCTGTTTCTTTAGTTGCCTTTCATCTAGAACAGCTCCTCAGTCTTTGTGTTTCATAACACTGACATTTATGAAGAGTATACATCAGTTATTTTATAAAATGTCATTCAATTTGAGTTTGTCTGTTTCTTCATGGTAAATTCAGCTTACTCACTTTTAGCAAGAATATCACAGAACTGATGTAGCCTTCTCAAAGCACTGTATAAGAAGGCATCTGATGCTCATTTGTCTTTTCACTGGTGATGTTAACGTTCATTATTTGGTTAAGGTGGTGTTTATAAAGTTCCTCTTCCTCCTGTCATTCATAAATACCTTTTGGGGTGATACTTGGAGACTACATAAATAGCCTGTTACTCAAACTTCACCCACTAGTTTTAGCATTGCCTGTACTGATGAGGAGGAGGAGGAGGATCGTAGTCGCCAAAAGGAATTTATAATTTCATGGTTCCTTCTACAATTATGAGCTGATATTCTACTGTAAGGAAGAGCTTTCTCTTACCCCACATACTTATTAATTCATTCATCCATTCATTTTTATTAGTATGAACTCAAATATTCCTATTTTGTTCAATGGGATACAATATATTACTATCATTACTTATTTAGATAGAGTGCCTGAGATTTGGTCAGTATCAGCCCCTTCCACCTGACTGCTATGTCCAGCTGACATGTGACATCATTCTTTGAACCCATGTTTACTTTCTGGTACCAAAAAATGTCTCAGGCTCATTTTACATTTTGTCTGCCCCAGCCCCTGAAATCAGCCTTTTCTCCATGGAGCACTAGTTCCTTTTAGTAAAAAAAAAAAAAAAAGGAACAAATCATCATTTTTCAGAAGTCTTCTTAATAGAATTCTGTTGTTTGTAGGTGTACAGTGTTTGAGCTTTCATTAATCCATCTCTATTATGGTTCCATGGCATTAGTTCACTAGTCTTCCTAAACATGATACATTAGACAGAAAGATTAAGGACATGAATAAAAGTTTTAAACACAAAGTTTTAAAGCTTCTGTATTAAAAATTACCTTAAATGCAATTAAAAAGTTAAAAACCATCTAAGCAAAAAGCCACTTTCAATATTTAACAGACAAAAGGTTAATACTTTTTATATATACTCTAAAATCAGTAATATATAAAAAGCAATAGAAAAAGGGCACATATATATATAGACAGACAGACAGACAGAGACAGAGAGAGAGAGGTAATTTACCAGAGAACAAATACAAATGACCAAAAAATTATGTGTCAGCTTCATGAACAAAGTATTGACAATTACATCAAATAAAATTATCCAAGAGAAATTATGACCCATAAAATTGGCAAAGGTTCCATTTAATGATGTTTTATTTTTTCAAGGCACTCATTTCTTATAGAATTGTAAATTTGAACAGCTTTACTATAGGACAATTAGGTTATATCATTTAAAAGCCTTGGTAGGTTTTGGGTTTTATGGTACTAAGTAGGGGAAGTGTCCCCCAGACAGATATTTTAATGCCTATTCCCATAAAGCACTCAGACCTTTTTTAATGACCTCTTCATATAAAGCCTGATTAAACATTAGCATTTCCATTCAAATTTTT
>PVKE010012821.1:0-37623 GCA_004027555.1 Craseonycteris thonglongyai
CAACACTTAGTATTTAGTAGTTCCTTCCAGATTCTGTGTGTGTGTGTGTGTGTGTGTGTGTGTGTGTGTGTGTTTTACTATTAGAATCATGAATGTGTAGACTATTTAAGGTTCTCTTCCTTGCAGCTAACCCAATTAAGCATAACTTAGGGGTTAAGAACAAAGCCCTAGAGCTGGTGATCTTGGATAATTCAGCAAACTGCTCTGTACCTCATTTTTCCAATCTATAAACTGGGGGTGATAATAGGGTTAAATAAATGTCTATATTAAGATATATAAAGCACTTAGAATAATGTGTTACTAACATTATAGCATTTTCTAGTTTGCTACATCATCTTCGTAATAATCATTTTTAATGGCTGCAATATAATCTATTGAGTACCTACACTAGCTAATTTACTTAACCATACTCCTTTGCTAGGTGTTTGTTATTTGTAGTCATTCTGTACTATAAATAGCACTGTCATAAATATCCTAGGTCATACATTTTGAATTTTTCTATACATAGATTCCCAGAAGTAGATGTCTGAGGTCAAAAGGCAAAAAAAAAAAAAATTATGCCTTTGGTCTATATTGGGAAGAAATAGTTTTTCAGAAAGGGATTGTAGCGCTTTAAAAGGCAATGCATGCTGGAACTTTCTACTTTTTATTGCTCCTTCACCAGCCTTAGACAACATCGATTTCCTTGTTTTGTGCAGCTTTAAGGAGTTATAAGTAGTCCCACTTTAATTTACTTTTCTTTGAGTGTCATAGAGCATTATTATTGTCAGCTGCAATTACTTTATTGTGAATTCTATCAGTCCAGGTCGACCGACACCAGTTAACAGAGAAAATTTTGCCATAAAGAACTGTGAATTATGGAGTTGCCAGGATAACCCCACATGTTGGGCACTTGCCTTGCAACTGCCAGGTCCAGGGATCCAGTCCCAGAGAAACCCATGTGCTGAACTGCAGCACAGCTGGTACGTGCCCGGGCGATGGTGAATGTTCTTGCCTCCCGTGTGGGAGGCCCCCAGTTCAGTTCCCACCTCACGCGGCCCCACCTCCACCTGTGTGGAATGAAGCTATGTCACAATTAATGATGTACAACTATGGAGACTGGTCTGCCCCTCTCCCTTGCATACCTTCTCTCAAAACAACAAAGTAAATCTTCAACAAAAAAAAAAGAATTGTGAATTACGTATCTAAGAATTGAAAAGCCAATAACAGTAAGGCTCTGTGACCACTGCTGTGACCACTGCTGAGTCTAAGGGGACAAAGCCAAGAAGAGGTGGTGGCTGGTTTACTGGGTATGTCTCTGAGGGGCGTGCTGCAAGGCTGATTCAGTAAGTGAGGGACAGACAACCTTGAGCCAGTTGGCAAAGCTGAAAGGTAAGGTGTGTAGACAAAACAGAGTGAAGAGTAGGTCTGAAGCTGAAATACATTTACTTACTAATTGGCACAGTCCACCTTTTCAGCGATTCAGCGCTCATACCCTATTTTGTACACTGGTACTTCCAATCAACAACAAAACCGACTCTAACAAAATGTCTAATAAAATGCAACTATCTTTCCAACAAATTAAGATACTACCTTCTTCCTGCAATGGGGAGAGGCAGTCTCAAAAGCCATTTTATTCATCTGTGGAAGAAAGTTACACTATCTATCTTTGGATAGGATTAACTAATCTTTTTTAAAGGTTTTTTTGTTTTTGTTTTTTAAAGATTTATTGTTTTGAGAGAAGGTGAGAGACAGACAGACAAAGGAGCAGGATCCAAGCAGTCTCAATAGTTGTACATCATCAGTTGTGACATGGTTTCATTCCACACAGGTGGGTGTGGGGACATGCAGGGATTTTTCATGGGCCAGGGCCAGGAATCAAACTCCAGACCTTGAGATTGCGAGATAAGTGCTCAACTCCTGAGCAATCCCAGCATCCCCCTGGATTAATTACTCTTAAAATTCAGCCACACTCACATTTGAAAATTCTGTTAAAGATTAAATTTTATAGACTTAACTACCAAGAGAACATGTATAAAGTAATAAGAGGAAGGAGAAGGGAGAATAAATTCACTAATATATACCATTATCTCTAATCAAGGAAGTAAATATGCATGGCTGCTGCATCCTCCATTTCTATAACCAGTCGTGAAACCATAGTTGATGTTTATAAATTTCTCCCTCAACCTCCCATTCTGTTTTCTTGTCTTCAGACAGGACCTCAGCTCACCAGAATTCTTTACCTTGTAAGGTGACTCAAACCTTCATTGCTGCTGAAGGATCTCAGTCCTCAGTAGGCCTGCCTCTAGTTGCAGTCATTTTCGTGAATATGTATTATTAAACATGGAAGTATTTTACACACCCTAGAGAATCGGGGCTCAGGTATTAGTCCTCCCTGCCCCCCATTTCCCTTGGTTACCAGGATAAATCTCCACAATCAGTAAAGTAAGCCTCTTCTTTGCCCACTGGTTTCATGGCAAAAAAAAAAAAATCACCAAATGGCCAAGGGGCAGTCTCAACTCCCAGTTCAATTTATAAAACCCTTTTGTGAACTCTGATGGAAGCATTTGTCTCTTGGTAACCAAGACCTCCTACCCAGAGAGCACAGAATCAAAGGGGCAGGGAGCCAAGTGAGTTATTAGGTGAAATGGTGACAGGAGCCACTCCCTTGATTTCAGGCCCTTGATTTCTGGATGCATGTATTTTGGCTATGAGAGAGGGAGTACACTGGAATGTCTGCTAAGTCAAATCGTATATTGCATTCTGTAAGACAGAACCTCACCACCTCCGTAGGGAGTTAGCTCAACTGGGTTTTAAGTAAGTCTTCAGTAGCCCATTTGTTGATTAGGCCAGCTGCTGCTGGCTAATAGAGTATGTGTTAAGACCACTGAATTCCATGGGCATGGGCCTACCACTGCACTTCTGTTACTTTGAAATGAACTCCTTGATTAGAAGCCTGGTGTCTGGAATATATCAGGATGGTGGATAGGCATTCCAAGCATCCTCACATGATGGTGCTGGCAAAGCATAATAGACAAGCAAGGAAAATCCATATTCGGAATATAGGTTTTTCCAGTAAGGACAAATCTCATTCCTATCTATAATGCAAGGAATCCAACATAACCATCCTGCTGCCAAGAGAAGGCCCTTCCAGGGGAGGTGCCATATCAGATCATCATTGATCTCTGTCACTGACAGTTGTTCAGCAGTAGCAGTAGCAGGTCAGCCTTGGTGAGTGGAGCCCATGCATAACTTCCATTAGCCTCCATTCTTGGCACCATGGCAACTTTGTACATTAGCTCGTTGAGCAAAACACTAGAGTGGCTAGGGAAACATGCTGACTTACATACACGGGACATACCATGTTGTCCACTTGATTATTGAGAACCTACTGTTATCGCTTAGGTGAGCTTTCATATGAGGAATACATATATTCACACTTTGTTCCTGTTCCAAGAGATCCACACACCCCTTCCCTAGACTTCCTCATCACCAATCTTACAGTTTGTTCTTTCAAAGTCCCTGAGCATCCAAACTAGACCAATAACAACTGCCCATGAATCAGTGCAGATCTAGCCATTGAAGTCATTTAGATTTGGTCTAAAATTTAGACCAAAGTAGACAAGCAGATGTACAACTTGAAGTCATGTCCATTGGGAAGATTTCCTTCACACTTACCCTTTAGGACTGCCTTTTGTTCAGGCTGTGAAGCTACAACCATACACTTCAAGTTGATGGCAGCATATTACAGTAGACTTTCCATTAACCAGAATTTAAGCAACCAGCACTCGGTTTTGCTGGTTGGTTGAGAGTGCTGGTTGCTTGGGTTCCAGTTAATGGAGTGTCTACTTACATTTATCCAGCATCTGTCAATCCCCATAGGTGCTGGTTAACTGAGAGTCGACTGTATTAAGAATAATCTATAGACCAAGTCCAAGTTATTTTCTCCGGGTCAGCTGGTATAGGAATTCCTGTTGAGGCTTGAGGTGTGGATGGAGGAAGAGGAAGTGATGCAGCAGGAGTAGGTGTCAAACGAATCTGAGCCACCTGCTCGTGCAACTTACTTTTACCTCTGGTCATGCTCAAACCATCTGAAGATGGTGTGCTTCCAGGCTCCACCAATCTTATGACTTGGTGGATGAGATAGGCACCTCAGATCATATGGTCTCTCAGTGTTTCATGGTTAGATTATGGCCTTGTTTTTAACAGGTTTATATCCATTTATCTCTTAAACAAAGAATTCTTATGAGGCTCACACTTAATTTTGGATGTCATTATATTTGTCCTGGTCATTTCACTTATGAATGATGGTAGTAGCAGCACCAGACTCTCTGATCTTCTCTCCCAGGGTCAAGTAATAATCCAGGAACTATTTCTCAAAGTAGGAGTTATCTGCAAATGAGGGCATGGGTTTCCTTTAAAATGTGCATGCCTATAGCCTTGACTTCTGTAAGGACGAAGGAAAGTGGCTGGTTCCACCACAGGTTCTAGGTGTGGATAACTTTGCTGAGGCTCTTTCTTGGAGGTTGGGACCCAGTGACCAGAGGTTGATCTCACTCCACACTATTGCAGGCACAGCCTCCGTTGCTGTAGCAGGGATCCTGGCTGCTCTGAGAATCACCAAGAACAAGCTCTCCAATCACGTGTTTGTTTTCCAAGGTGCGGGGGAGGTAGGTACCGTCAGGGGCTCTCTACTGTGCTTCCAGCAGGAAAATGAGGATGACTATCAAGGAGGGGAGGGGTGCTGGGATTCGGAGAAGAAGGAGAAGTATAGGTGCATTGTCATAACTGCAGCTGCCTTGTCCCCAATATTTGGATGACTCAAGGCAAAGACTTAACTGGGTTTCCTGGAAGTAGGGGAGGGGGAAGGAGAGAGTATCTTGGTGAAGCATGTGGTAAATGCTGAGGAGATGTTTGCCCTGTGTCTGAACACTGGCCTTATGGTACCTCCCAGGCAGCCATGGGCATCGCCCACCTCCTTGTCATGGCCCTAGAGAAAGAAGGTGTTCCTAAGGCAGAGGCCACAAGGAAGATCTGGATGGTGGACTCCAAAGGACTCATTGTCAAGGTACTGTCAGTCTGGAGACCTGGATGTTTCCTGGCACCCTCAGCTATTGGAAGTGGACAGGATGAGGTCTCCAAGGTACACACTGCTCCAACAGAACAGAACAATGGGAGGGCAATGCCCTAAGTTCCAAAGCAAAAAGCTCATTGTAGAGTGGCCTTAATTGCTCTTCTCCAAAAGCTTTGAATATGGGGGCAAGTGTGTGTAATATGTGCCCCTTCTAGCCTTATCTCCCACCACTCCCTGCCTCATACTAACCTGCCACCATTCTGAATCATAGTTGTCCAAAAATACCACACAGTCTTCTACATCTTTGCACATTTTGTTCCTCTGCCTGAAATGCCCTCCTCTTCTTTTCCACATGCCCACTCTCTACCCCCACCCCATCCATTTCCTTGTTTTCTGACTTGGCTCAAATGTTACCTTCTCCAAGGAGCTTCTTTCAGTTAATTTCCAACATCTATGCTCATGTAACCCTCACATCTCCATAAACTGCACTTGCCACATTGTAGGATGGTTGCCCCTTTACTTGTCTGTCTTCCCACCCAGCTATATAGTCTTGATGTCAATATCTGGCATATGTTAAGTGCATAACCAATGGCTGAGGTCTGAGCAAAACAATAAATGAGAGAGAAACAGTCCAGCTGGGGTGAGGAGCACAATTGAAAGATCTCCTCTCTTAGGACTTCACTCAGAGCTCCAAGTTTTAATGCCCAGAATTTCACTAACATAGAATGTCAGTGAGACTAGAAAAAGATGACAGAGATAGAAAGAAGGGAAGTATGTGGGGCCATTGACCAGGAGTAGCAGAGACCTCTCAGCATAAAATGACCTTCCTATTGTTCCATATGGAACCAGATTATGCTGGAAGGACCTGAGGCCTGGAGAGCTCTCCTCCCGCCCCAGGTCATTCCAGAGCATAATCCAGACATGGGGAGAGGCTGCCACAGTTCCTTCTCAGCCACCTTTCAGTATCCTTGTGCTCAAAGCCCTGTGCTAACTTCACTGAACTCACCCCGACTCAACAATCTCTCAAGGCTGACATCTTCACACTGGTTCTCATGAGGTCAGCTAACACAAAGGAGTCATCAGAAACATTTGTATGTCATTCCCCAACGCCTATTTGATGAAAATGAAGGAATATGGAGCTGCTTGGGCACAGCCAGCCATTGTAAACCTCTTCTAGAGCTCAGCTGGTATTATTCACAGGGAGGTTAATGGTTCTTACGAATTGTGTGCAGATTAGCTTCCTGGCCCTAGGTGGCTGAGGGCGGTTCTGGGCACTGAATGTCTAGGGACCAAGGGTCTTAGTCAAACTCAGGCATTTCCTGAGATCCTTTCTATTCTGGCTCAGGAAGCCATGACCTCAGCAGCTTAAAGAAAGGCTTTCTGTGGCTTGCATTAAATAAACACAACAGAGCACGTACACACACTAAAAATCCTTAGGTTCTACCAGGAAATCTGATCAAGAGGATGCACCCAAGGCTTCTGATAGCACATATCAAAGCACAGGGCTCCGCAGGAATGCTTTCAGAGTATTCAGATGCATCCATGCCCCTGCTGAGCAGGTCTCACCACTACAGCTGCTTCGTGGTCTTTCTTTCCTTGCAGGGGAGGAGCCACCTGAACCATGAGAAAGAGCTATTTGCCCAAGACCATCCTGAAGTGAAATCCCTGGAGGAGGTGGTGAGGCTGGTGAAGCCCACAGCCATCATAGGTAGGAGAAGGGAGGCCGCCCACTGCCCCACCCAGCTAACCCTCTTGACTTGCAGGTGGAGAGTGAGGCTCAGCAAGGAGGCATAAGTGGCCCATGGAAACACAGCTCTTTCCCCGATACCATGTCCAACTCAATGCCACAAACTTTTACTGAGTGATCACTGTATAAAAGCCATAGTAGTAAGACACCAAGTTGAGGCTTAATGATGCAGTTATCCAGCGCAGTGGAAGAGTGCAGGGCTGGTCTCTAACCAGAATGAAATGAGCATTTCTCCTCCAAGACAGGGCCCTGGCATCTCTCCCTGTACTGAGGGAGTAGCCCGTCTAAAAGTCAGTGCCAGGAATGCCTTCACAGGTGCGTCTTAACTGGGCAGGGACCTGCAGTGCGCCAGTGGGCCCTTAGGAGGTCTCAACCAGCTCAAGCAAGAAGACCCTTGTCTCTTCTGCTCCCTCCACTCCTATGGCAGATGCCATCCACAAGACTCCTGAGTCTTTCACGTTGCACCCAGTTCCCCCATCACTACCACCAGGAGAGGAATGGGGTGTTCATAAAGAGTAGGCATCCCCACTACCCGCCTTTTCCCTGTAGGTGTTGCCGCCATCGCAGGAGCCTTCACGGAGCAGATTCTGAGGGACATGGCCTCCTTCCACGAGCGCCCTATCATCTTTGCCCTGAGCAACCCCACCAGCAAAGCCGAGTGCACGGCTGAGAAGTGCTACCAGGTCACCGAGGTCAGCGGGGAGTCCTTCATTCCCCAGGCTGAGAGGACATAGTAACAATAACCATGAATAACCCCCCGAGGGTGAAAAAAATCCCCACATGGCTGATGAGGTTCAGAACAAGGCAGTAACTTGCCCAAGGGCACAGAGCTCATGAGTAGAGCTGGCCCTCCAACCCAGGTCCAACCCCAAAGCCCAAGCTCTTGGCATTGTGCATAGTGCTCAAGGTTCCCCAATAACACAGGGCTTTGAGCAGAACCCAGGTACTTGCAGACTCTAGGCCACATGCATAGCTGTCATGTCCTGGGCTGGACCTCCCAGGAAGTGACAGGTTAAAAAAAGGTACACTTTCACCTTTGAGCGGTTTCTTGGCTACCAGGTAACTCCAAAGGGCTGAGCTTTCTGGTCAAATGAATGAGTGAATGAGGATAAAGAAAGGGCCACCATTTGGGAGATAAGGCTAGGCCACCCTGATGGCCCCAAACCGATCTCCAAGCTCCATCTCTGATCTTCTTCCTGCTTCCAGGGCCGAGGGATCTTTGCCAGTGGAAGTCCTTTCAAGAGCGTGACTCTGGGAGACGGCAGGACCTTCATTCCGGGGCAGGGAAACAACGCCTATGTGTTCCCTGGGGTGGCTCTGGGAGTCATCGCCGGCGGGATCCGGCACATCCCGGACGAGATCTTCCTCCTGACAGCAGAGGTATCACTGTCCCTGCTCCCCACATGCACCCAGTGGAGCCTGTGGTCTACCCCAGGTTCTACACCGGACCCCCAAAGATTCCCCCTCTCATCTCTTCTACTCACCTTTCCCCTGACAATAGGCCCCCAAAGTCCTGAACCACCAGCTCCTCTCAAAATCACTGTGAGGCTTGAGCTTCTCTCTAAACACACAGGGTTTTTAAGGAGGGACAGGAAGTAGTGAGAAGGGTGGTAGCAGGAGCAACTAGCAAGGAGGAGACGTACCTTGTACTGTGCCCTGTCTCCCAGCAGTGCCCACCTAGATGCCTAGAACAGAGAGGCTGCCACCAAAGTTATCTGAAACTGGCCATGTCTCCAGGGTAACTGCCGTCAGAATGAGCCATACAGGGCAGCTCTTTGTGAGGAAAGGGATGGGGTGCATCTCTGGTTGGCCTGCTCTGAGTGCCCAGCTCTTGAGCACAGATATGGGGGTGTGGGGTGCACCTGCTCCAGGTATCTTACTAGAACAGCTCCCAGAAGGTTCTTGACTGGACACAAAGAAAACAACAAAAGGCTTTGTTAAGAATGACAGCCCACATTCATAATAATGGTTATTAATAGTAACCATTTTAGTGGCTAACATTTATCAAATGCTTCCTAAATGCCAGGCACTTCACTTTTAACCTCACTTGGGCATACATATGTCTCTGTTGGGAGGTTAGACTAATCGAAGCTATATACAAACATTATATTTATCCCTAATGAGCTCCAAAGGCTCTGCTGTGATTTCCGATGTGCATCTGCATATCCGCCTCACCACGGCCTTGGGGAGAGTCCCAGGCCAGCAAGACACGCAGCCCCGCTTCTCTGAGTCCCACAAGGAGCTGCCTTGTGGACCAGGTTCCTTTTTGCCACATCTTGCTTGGTCTTTGAGAACCAGCTCTGCCAGATCATGCAGAAAGCGTCTCTTCCCCCAAACTCGGTGCGCACTAGCCATGGCTTTGTGCTGTGGTTCTCTGTCCCCTTTGTATTTTTCTCATCGCGATGCTCAGTGGTGGTGGTGTCTGTCCTATGGCCTTAAATGAAATTGTTTGAAGCTCTCACTGGTTGGGAAGAGTCACTTCCTGCTTGGAGTCAGCCTGAAGGCAGATTCCCTGTTGTGCAGAAACGGTAGCTAGCGACTTCCTGTGTAATCCCCAGAGACATTCACACCCTCTCCCTGTGCTGTGGGACAGTTCAGCTCCACTGTTTCAAGAAGTGTGCATCTGTTACACAGGAACCTCTCCTCAATCTACTTATTAATCACCTGTCATGAGCAAGACAAGGTTCTTCCACTCCGGGAGCTGACAGTCTGGTCTTCAAAGGCCTGACAAGTTATATGCTGAAAAGGGGGCTTTTAGTTAAGACAATTTCAATTGAACCTAGTTTTTTCCTATGGAAAAAATAATGTAAGTTTTAGAAGAGTTACATGGGCAACTTCCTTTCACCCTGACAACTCTATAAAATAAGTATAGTGATTATTCATCCTTGTGTTATAGATAAGGAAAGTGAGGCATGGAGACTTTAAGTTGCTCAAGGTCACTGGGCGTGTGAGTGAGTGGCCGGGATGACCCCAGGCCATGTGACTCCAAGCTGCAGCAGAGCATTACCAGTGCCCAGCACCTTAGAAGTGACCACACATATATGATATAGCTCTTCACTCTGCAGTGTAACCTCTCTAGATGCAGATCTAGCCATGAAGATCCTGCCTCCCTCTGATCAGCCCACCTTCTATCGCTCCACAGAGAGACACCTCCCAAACCCAGAGGAGGCCAAGTCTCTCCTCATTTCAGAACTTTGTATGGTTCCTCGGCGCTTACAGAATCAAGTCCAAGTTGCTTCACACAATTTCCATACAAAGCACTTCATCACCAGGCTTCACTTTTAGCCTCTCCCTACCATCAGCTTATCCAGGTGTCTTTTTTCAATCTCCTGCTCTTGCTCTCTCTTGCTCCCTTTTCTCTCTCACCTAGATTGTCATTTTCATGTGCTATATACACCTGGCCCCTTTTTAAGTAACTCGCACTTTGTCCTTTGGGTCTTAGCTAGGGTGACCAGACGTCCCACTTTTGGTGGGACAGTCCCAATTTTTAACAATTTGTCCCGTGTCCTGCAGCGTTTTAAAAAAGTCCCGATTTTTGGAAAGAATGCACAACAAGCTAGGGAACGGTGGGAGATAGACCAAATTTTTAATCAAGAACCCCCTCCCCCCCGGTCAATGGTGTCCCGCTTTACCAATGTTAAAATCTGCTCACCTTAATCTCTTAGCTTCTATCACATCTTCTGGGAGGCCTTTCCTGGACCTCGTTGTCTGGGCCCTGCCCCTGTTAGGTCTTTGTGTCTCTCCTTGCATCCACCTCATTATCATTGTTAGCATTTTAATTGCCCACGGACACCAGTCTCCAGGAGGGAAAAGACTTCGTGGCTTCTGCACCCGGGGTCCTCAGCACCTGGCACAGGACCTGGCACATCGTAGAGCTCAGTGAATGTTCGGTTGAATGGAAGGGAGAGAGAGGAATGTGAGAAGGAGGCAGCAGAAGGGTCCCTTCCCTAACATCTGCAATACTCTGAGGCGAGACCAACTCCTTTACTTCACCCATTCTGGGACACACAGCTCTGAGAGTACCATGGTTTTCCGCAAGGTTAAATTTGACACGAGAAGATCGCGTGGGAGATTCCGAGACACCACGCTAAAGGGGCGGCTCTGTGAGGCCGGCTGAGCACCGGGGCCTGAGGCTGGAGGCTGAGGTTTGTGGGCTGCGCTGGCCCTCAGACAGCACCGCACAAAGGAGGCAAGTTGTGGGAGCCGCTGTTCCCAGGATGCGGTGCTTAGAGCGTTCTTTCAGATAACGTCTAAGGCCCATTTGTGGGGTCACTCACTAGAGAAGAAGAACCTTCCCTCAGCCTGGGACCAGGGCTGGAAAGGAGAGCTCATGGAGCGCTGAATACAGAGACGAGATGGCCTAGGTGGGCAGCCAGGATGATACTAAGCACGTGGGAGAGGCTGACACTCCGCAAGCGAGGGACTTGGGGATCCCTGCGCAACAAGCTAGACCAGCCGAGGGGAAATCCCAGAGTGTGCGTTGCAAGCCATGTGTTTATTCATCTTGGTCTTCGTGATTTTCCTTTAGAATTCAGAGCCTCAGGTTGTTTTCAGCCTCAGCCAGTCTCCGTACAGACAGGATGTGTCCTGACTGAAGCCCACGCTTCAAGCTCCCCTGGGGCCACGTGGAGCAGAGACCACAGTGATAAGTGCAGACGGGCCCCCTATGAGGGCTGAGGGGAATCTCTGGTGTCCCGGTTTGGGCGTGTTCTGGGAAGGCAGAAACTGAGCTGAGGCCTCTCGGTTCTTTCTCTGCAGCAAATTGCCCAGGAAGTCTCTGAGCAGCATCTGTCCCAGGGGAGACTGTACCCACCACTCAGCACCATCCAGGACGTGTCTCTGAGAATCGCCATCAAAGTAAGGGGCATCCTACCCCCCATAACCTGAGTCCTCAGGCTCATTGACACTCTCTCTCTGTGACTTAGGAGGGCTACGGGGATGGCAGCTATGGGGACGTGCTGAGCTCCCTGGGCTGCCTGGGTGACCCACTCCTGCCTGCAGCTCAGGCCCCACCCGCAACACCCACTCTGGCCACTTCTGGGAAGGAGCCTGGCTCTCCCCTCAAATATCAGGCAGAAAGGCCATCAGAGTCTATAGTTTTGTGGACTGGAATGTGGGTGGAATTTTTAAAAAATGAATCATAAGCGCCCATTTATACAGAAAGGTCAACTTGCATAGCACTAGGGGCAGAGCTCAGGCTGTGGAGCCCCAGCGCAGCCGATGGGCAGCAGCGTCACCTGGGGCCCCTCACTCCGCTTCCCAGAGTCTCAGTTTCCTCTTTTTCCAAAGGGGCCAGTAGTTCGGGAGAAGATTAGAAAAGAACAGTGAAAAAGCTCCACACTCAGCGCCTTTCTGGTCAGAGTAGATGCTCATTCCTCTCCTTTCAGAGTGACTGGGCCATGGGGCGATCAGGTTCATGAAATACTTCAAGGAAAAATGTCACCCAGGAGACCGTGCAGCGAGAATGGGTTTTCAAAGAACCGGAACCTGGTGCAATAAAGACTGGCCCAACGATAGTAACTGCTGAATCTGGATAATGAATAGCTGAGGGTTTATGTACTATTATTTCTATTGGTATATATATTTTACATTTTCTATTATCAGTTTTTTAAATGATTTTATAAAATACGTTGCACGGCAGCCCTCACACCCCATGGGTTTTCCAGTGCAGGATCCAGAATGAACCTTCAAACCAACAGTCCAGAACACCCTTTCCAGTTCATTCCTTTTGGGGATATTTAGATTCATGCTCTTCTGAAGCCAAATCTAATATCCAGATAACAGTGACCAGATTGGCTTTCCAATTCAGCCCACATTTGGACGGGGGAAATATCAAGTCCTGAACACGTTGGTCTGCTACCTAACTTTATCTTCACACCACTCTAGAGAAAGGTCTTGTTACCCCCACTTTACAGATGAGGAAACTGAGGCTCAGAAAGGAGCGTGTCATGGCAGAGGACTCGCAGACATCTAAACGCAGAGGCAAACTTTAGTCTGAGATCTCTTGACTCTGGCCCAGTGTTTATTCCACCTCGTCACAGTTTCTTATCTGAGCAAAAAGCTCCGCTTCTTTCCTATCCAATGGCTTCATGGGCCCCAGCTCACGGGAGACACATGTGGTTCTTCAAAGCATATCCCCTTCCACAGGCCCCAAGCAGGGGCCCCGGGGCAGGTTGTTCCTTAGATCCTGTTCTTCAGCCAAACATATCTTTCCCCAGGTTCTTGACTTCGCGTACAAACACAGCCTGGCTTCCTACTACCCAGAGCCCAAGGACAAGGAGGCTTTTGTAAGATCCCTGGTCTACACTCCAGACTATGACTCCTTTAGACTGGACAGCTACACGTGGCCCAAGGAAGCCATGAATGTTCAGACGGTCTGATGCACTCGCAGAGGCTGGTATGGGCTTGGATAAGCCCAGAGTAACACTGACAATATAAATGGATTCCAAAATGGCCATCCTTGTCCCTGTGTGTTTCCTCTGACCTTTCTTGTGTGAGGAGAGATGCCCAGACATACAGTCAATGACAGCCTTGTCCCCGAAGGCCCAGAGTTCACTTTTCTATAACCCTCCTCTGACTTCCTTTCCAAGAATGACTTCATCTGTTCATTGCCAACTATTGGCAAGCCCTGGTGGGAAATCGAAATGTGGCCTAGAACTGTGGGCCTAGTGAAAGGGATGAGATATGGACACAATTCATTTTGCAAAGGAGACAGTGGTAAATCTGTGGAAGTGCAGATAAAGGTCAAGGGTGCTCAGAGAAGGGGGAGGATACTTATGAGGACCTAAGAAAAGGCTTCAAGGGGAGCAGTGTTTGCACGAGTCCCAAGACTGAAGGGTGAGTAGGAGTCATGGACAAATGAAGAATGTGAGGGCAGCCTCTGGCCAGAAAGTGTGGCCCTCCCATCAGGGACTTCAATCCTGAAGCACACACACCCTGCACGGCTCAGATGGGTGTGGGGCTGAGTGGCTGGAGGCCACTCACTAACTAGTCAGAAATGCTGAGCCTGAGACATTCCTTTTTGGTTATTACTAAAAGGAAAAGCAGAGAAATGTGGGTGGGGAGAGTCAGCAAGCCAAGGAGGGAGGAGGAGGAAGAGAGGCTGTGAGGGAAGAGCGCCACAGGGAGTTCTAGGGAAGGCTCGATTTCATTTTCCTGCCATTGGGACACACACTCTTTCACCCTGTGCTTTCTGAAATAATTCAGCAAAGCCGAACAGTTTTCTTATAGAATGCTGTCAGTCTGTCCTGAGTGTTTCTTAGACCAAGTTCAACCGTAGCCTTTACCTTCCTCACGTCCAGCAGAGTCTACCATGGGGTGGAATTGGGGGCAGATGACGCTGCAGCCCCTGCAATCAAAGACTTGTTAAATTGCTGAAACCTATTGGATTGGCAGCTTCCAACCTAGAACTTCACTGTATAACACAGGAAACAATAAACCCTGCTTAGAGACCTACCGCTGCCCAGCCTACTGCCAGCTCAGCCTTAGGATCCCCACTGCCCACAATAAATAGGTCCTAGATGGCCACCTCTCACTGACAAGCTAGATGACTATGGGCTCCTAGAGGAGCAACTGCCAGAGACCCCAGCCACCCCTTGCTCAGGTCTCCTAATATCTGCTTCCTTGGTGCTTGTGCTCAGCCAAGAATATCCTGAGAAAAACACCACTGTTCTATAATATCTAGGCTCTTAGAAGATGAGAAACTCTTCAGAAGAGGGTTTGAAGAATACAGTTGAACTCTGAACACTTGTTTCGACTTTTCTACATCCTGTCAAAAGCTTCCTCTGTACCCCAAGTACACATCCTTTAGACTCAAGGTAATAAAAAGAAAAATAGTAAAGAAAATTGATGACAAACAGGTTCTTTGAAAAGATCAACTACATTAACAAACATTAACAGTACTGTCTAAAACAAAAAGAAGATACAAATTACATTACCTTTGTCCAACACCAGCGAACATCTTGCGGGCACTATACAGATGCACTTTCTGACCTGCTCTGGTCTACATGCCTGGTCTCCACCTGGAAAGTCCTTGCTCATATCAATTAAATTTTAGTTCACCCCAGCTTTCTGCCTAGCGATATCATTTATCCTTGAAGTTCAAATGCACTTGACTCCATGAAGTTGTCCTGGACAGAATTAAATTAGAAGTCAACAACTGGAAAAGTATGGAAATTGTCCCACTATTTGAAAAATTAAACAGTACACTTATAAATAACCCATAGCTCAAAGAAGAAATTGCAAGGTAAATTATACGAAGACTGACAATTTAGTTCACGAACTTGCCACTGTTTGCACTTATATTGGCAGCACTGTACAAGCAACTCAGTAAGGTTTCATAACTTTGGTATATCAGTGTCTCACAGCTGTGTTCATGTCGATGTGTGGTGGTGACTTGCTGAGTGGCACTTATTATTGTTGTTTTGTGTTTTGGTGTGCCATCGTGAGAATGTCAAAGCTTGAATTAGAGCAATGAGCAAACATCAAATTTCTTGTTAAACTTGGCAAGAATGGAAGTGAAATAAAGGACATGTTAGTCCAAGTTTGTGGGGATAATGCCATGAAGAAAATGGCAGTGTACAAATGGATTCAACATTTTTCCTAAGGAAAGAGAAAAGCGTCACTGATGAAGAGAGGTCAGGGTGGCCAGGAACGAGTGGAACTGATGAAAATACTGCAAAAATACATCGAACTGTGTGTCAGAATCGTCAGCTGACTGTGAGAAGGATAGCAGACCAAGTAAACATTGATAAACAGGACAATCATCACCGAAAATCTTGGCATGAGAAAGGTATGTGCAAAAATGGTCCTGAAGGAGCTCACCGATGAACAAAAGCAAAGGAGAGTCCAAGTTTGCCCACACCTTTTGGAGAGGCAAGACGATGTTTTGGGCTGTGTTATCACTGGTGATGAAACATGAGTGTGCCAATACAACTCTGAAACAAAGCATCCAAATGCACAATGGAAGTCAGCCAATTTTCCACAACCAAAAAAGTTCCATTAATCCAAATCAAGAGTCAAAACATGTTGCTAACCTTCTTTGATATCAGAAGGGTTGTTCATTTGTGCCAACTGGACATACAGTCAACCAAGTAGACTATTTGGAAATGCTGAAAAGGCTGCATGAAAAAGTGAGACAAAAATGACCTGATTGGGAAGCTGGGATGGCTCAGTGGGTTGGGCGCTCACTTTGCAGCACCAGGGACCAAGGATTGAGTCCCGGCCCCGGCCCGTGTGGACCCATATGCTGAACTGGGAGCTCCCCTAGTTCAGTTCTCTCTCTGTCTCTGTATCTCTCTCTCTTTCTCTCTCTCTCTCTCTCTCTCTCTCTCTCTCTCTCTCCCCCCCCCAGTCAAAAATAAATAAAAAAATAAAAATATATTTTAAAAAAAAATGACCTGAACTTTTCCTTAACAACTCATGGCTCTTGCATCATGACAATGCACCAGCTCACATGGCACTGTCTGTGAGGGAGTTTTTAGCCAGTAAACAAATAACTGTATTGGAACAGCCTCCCTACTCTCCTGATCTGGCCCCAATGACTTTTTTCTTTACCTAGAGATAAAGGAAACAGTGAAAGGAAGACATTTTGATGATATTCAGGACATCAAGGGTAATATGACGATGGCTCTGCTGGCCATTCCAGAAAGAGTGCCAAAATTGCTTTGAAGGGTGCACTAGGCACTGGTGTCAGTGCATAGCTTCCCAAGGGGAGGACTTCGAAGGTAGCTGTAGTGATATTCAGCAATGAGGTATGTAGCAGTTTTTCTAGGATGAGTTCATGAACCTAATCATCAGGCCTCGTAGGCTGCACTAGTAAGCATGTCTTCTTTCTTGGGAATTCCAAGGACTCTCCCAGTCTGCAGCCTCGCCATTGGGGCACATGTTTTCACTTGTTCTAGCTCTGGCTTCTTTCTTTTCGATCCTCACATGTATTGGAAGTAAAAGTTCTAGAACTTAGCTTCTTGAGGTGGAGCAAATAGCTACCTGCTTTTATTGAGGTGCTTCAAAAGAAGGAGGTCTGGTTATGGCAAGACAGGACCTAAACATTCATCAGTCCCCTATTTAAACACCTTTACAATGCATCTTCACCACTAATGACTTCCAGCAAACTATAAATGAGAACATAGCAGAGTGAAGAATTAGATTAAACCTGTTTATAAAAGTAAAGTCATCTATTTATGTTAGTGGATTCTTAAATCAATAGACTAATCTCAATTTTTTAATGAAATAAAACAGGAAATATCAGAATGCATTACAGGTGGATGGGGTAAGTACCTCACTGTAAAATTTTTGTCTCAACTATACGTGTAGGCACAAGTTCTGTGTTGCAACATGAAATGTGTTGCTTTTACTGACTCTTATAGAAGTTTGAAACATACTGAAGTATAAGCTTTCTAATAGTCATTCCAACTCGCATCTCACTACTCTTATGAAGATTCAAAGACAGAGAAAAAAATGAATATACCGGTACTTTTCTACAACTGAAAGGGCATTTTCAAAAGCAAAGTTCATCACTTGGCTCATTTTTGATAGCTTAAGCTGTTAATCATAATAATGAAAAAAGCCACCTAAAGCAGGAGCCCTTAGTCTGTGCTGCAGGTGGTCTAGGAAACTTCTAATTGAACACAAAATGTAGTATATGGAAATGTATATATTGTTATGAAAGGACCTATATTTTTCATCAGATTCACAAAAGAGCCCATAACTGCCCAAAACATTAAAAACCACCAACGTAGGAAATCCTTTGATACATGAAGCTGATCTAGCAGTGCCATAGTTTCTGGGAATGACAGAAGTTTGATGATAATAATTTAAACTGACTTAGAAAAAAAAAATGTTCTAATTTGAGTCTGGTCTAATAACAAGGTTGGACTAGTTCAGGATTAGCAGTTATCAGTTCAGATAGGTGAAGAAGTTACCAAATTTTGAAGACTTGTTAAAACAAAAAACAAACAAGACTGTCCTTTCTTTATTGCGTAATCAGCTGCTTTAATGAAGGATTATAAAAAAGTCCTTGAATCTTAGAAAGGTCAAATGATGTCGTAAGCTAACACACATAATCACATCTCCATCTTAGCCTTCGCAGACCGAAGCACAGGGCCTTGACATCCAATGTCATGGCTCCTTGTCACTCCTCACCTAGCTATTTCCTATTTAGCCTTAGAAATCCACCTTAGGTCTCATCTCCTCCGAAAGCTAAACTGATGACGAGAGCTCCACCTTGCTCTTCCATAGCCACCCATGCACAGTGCTGTGAGGCATCTATCGACCTTGTCACATGGAGCTTTTCTAGTCACACATCACCTCTGCACTACACAGGAAGTGCTCTGAAAGCTGGCAGTGACTGATGAGGTCTTAGTCTACAGGTCACCCAAAATCATCGTGGTGCTTGGCACTCAGTAAAAGTCAGCACCGCTACTGATGAGGATAAATTCTAAGTGCATTTTCTACAGTAAAAAATGTCTTACAAAGTTCAATCTGTTCACCTAAACATATCAAAATTTTTTCTTTAGCAAAGCTGTCTATATTTTTTAAATTACTACATTATTATAGTAACTTGTTATATTAATATGTTAGAGACAGTGAAATTCTCCAACAGTGTAGCAGGGATGGACTTCGAGTCTGGCAGTCCTGGGAAAGGCTATTGTTTTAAATATTGGTTGGTTGAACCTGCATGGAGTGATCTTCTGAGGAAATGGACAGAAGTGGCAATGTTAAGAGCTTGAGAAGAGAGGTTCCAGACAATTCCAGTCACCAGCATGCATACTTATTACATAGAAAAAAAGAAACAGTAGCAACAAAATTTGTCCAATATTAATTTGAGTAAATACTGTCCCCTTAACTGTTCAGGGCTCAAAACATTCCTATTTTGTATTGGTAGTGGGGAAAAACAATGTTTTTGAATTTCTCCCCAAATATACTTTCCCCCATTTTCTAAGAAAGATGTGGCAGGCAGAAAGCAAATAGTTATGGGACTTCCTAGCTTTTGTATTTTTTTTTTAAGATTTATTTTATTGTTTTTGACAGAGAGAGATAGAGACAGAGAAAGACAGAGAAAGAAGGGGAGGGCCTAGAGCAGTCTCCATAGTTGTACGACATTGGTTTTTCTACACGGTTTTGGTCTACACAGGTGGGCAGGGGCCACACAGAGCGGGAACTGGGCTGGGGCCTCCTGCATGGGAGGCACGCCCCCTCGAGCCAGGGGCTGAACCCGGGGCCTCCTACATGGAAGCTTGCCCTGGAAGGAATTGAATTGCCTCCCCCCTCCCCACCCCCACCACCCACACACATGGGAAGCACAGCACAGTTCAGCATATGGGTCTGCATAGGCTGAGGCCAGGACCGGGACCGGGACTTGATCCTCAGACCTCGGGACTACAAAGTGAGCACTCCACCCAGTGAGCCATCCTGGCATCCCCATGCTTTTCTATTAGTATTTCAAAAACCTCAACTCCCCTCTTCTTTGTCAATGGTTTTACCTGAGGTGGTAGGACAGGCCAGGGAGGGGAAAGTTAAAGACCAAAGATGAAAGGGCTTTGAAAAGCTTTTGGTTGAGGACACCCATACCTTAACTGAAAATCAGCCCTTGAGTGGGAAGCTATTCCTCTTCCCCAGCATGTACAGCTGAAGCGTGGATGCCAGTGAAGCAAGGAGAGAAGGTGGTGACACCTGGCAGGCCAGCCAGACCCCTCACAGCACACTAACCTAAGGTGACCAGACGTCCCGCTTTTGGTGGGACAGTGCCGATTTTTAACAATTTGTCCCGTGTCCCGTGGCGTTTTAAAAATGTCCCAATTTTTGGAAAGAATGCACAACAAGCTAGGGAACGGCAGGAGATAGACCAAATTTTTAATCAAGAACCCCTCCCCCCGGTCAACGGTGTCCCGCTTTACCAATGTTAAAATCTGGTCACCTTACACTAACCCCAACGTCATCATGGTGTAGAAGTGACCAGACAACACAATGGTAGACCAGAAGGTCACCAAGGAAATGCTATCCCGAGGTCTCAACTAAGTCTCCAGTCTGTCATCCACCAGAAAACTCAGGAAGCAGTGCTCCTGAGGGAGAGCCTCGCCTACTTCTGGGATGCTCTCACATGCAATCCTCTGGAAAAATCTAGAGCTGAGGGAGGGATGGCAGAACGTACCATTATGAAGTAGTATACACAGGCATGAAGAAAATATTTATTATTATGGCATTATCCATTATAGATAAAGAAAACATATAGTAGTTTCTTTGACACAAAATCACAGAGGGGGTGGTAGGGCTGGGTCCACAGCACCCCAGCAGCCAAGATGAAGCTAGGCCCCACCCCCAACCCCGATGGCGGTGAGGTTCTGTGGGAGTGGGAAGAAGATGGGGGAAGAACCTTCTACGCGAATTCATTAAGCAGTTACAAAGCAACCTCCTGAAAACACTAAAGGTGCATAACAAATTTCGTCCTCTGAAGTACAAAGATGCAGCTTCACCATCACCCCCATACAGTGAAAAAACAAAAGCCTTCCCAAGGAAACGCAGGTCCAAACTTTGGATTTTACACAAACAACCAGGAGCCCCGCAGGTGCTTGTTCAGCCGCCACAGGTTTCTCTCACGCCCGTTGGAGGTGGACCTCTGGCACTGCTTGCAACGCCGGTACTGCTGACACTGGTCCAGGAGGAAGAGCTTGTCTGAGGCCCTGAGGAGAGGCGAGGAAAAGAAGCCGTGAGCAGGTGTTCCTGGAGTCCTCACTGGGGGCTTAGCTTGGAAGCCAGTGTAGTAGAAGGGATACAAAAGAAAAGAGTTATTGTCCCTGCCTTCCAGGACTCACTACCCATGCGGCATGTCCCACCTGCAGCTCTCCCCCTCCCCCTGCTACCTGCAGCTCACCCCCCCGCTGTTACCTACAGCTCCCCCCTCCCCCCCCTGCTACCTGCAGCTCACCCCAGCTCAGCTTGGCAGCTCCTGCTTCCCCAGTCAATAGAAGGCTCTGATCAGGTGCCTTCACAAGAGTCTGACCCCAGACCGGCTCCCCAGCCACACCCACCCAAGCCCTGGGGAACGCATAACCTGCCCAAAGTCACACAGCCGGCGAATAGTGGCTCCAAAGCCTCTGCGTTTGCTGCTTTGCCCTGTGGATGCACCTCTACCTGGCAGGCTCCCAGGAGACAGTGATTGAGAGCAACATCAGGCCATCAAGCGGCTGGTTAACAGTTAATACCCCAGCAGCCAGGTAGGAGTAGACTCACAGTGAAAAGGCCTCTGGAGGGTTACTGACGGGACAGGGAGAGGACAAAAGAGGCTCAAAGCAGAGATGAAGGGACAGCAGGACAGATTTTCCGCTTGAACCATTTTTCTTGATTATACAAGACAGTGCCCAGTGTGTTCCCGTACTCTATCAAAAAGTCTACATGGGTGAACTTCTGCAAAAAGGAGCAGCAAGGACAGCCTTAAAAGGAAGAAAAAAGAAAAAAGAAAAAAAGACAGTCTTGGCAGTGGGAAGGGGAAGCCCTACCTGCTTGCCTTGGTAACAGTGCCGAGTACTGTGTGCTAACTGCGTGCGTCGGAACTTTGTTTTTGCTTTTGCTTCATTTTCTCACTAACACCAACCATTCCTTCTTCCTCCCTGCCTACTGAAGTGCTTGCCCGCAACTTGGCCTAGGTCTTCAGAGAACAGCTCAGCTCTGCCACGTCCCAAGCAGCTCTGTTATCCTGCCACTCAAGGTTATTTCCTGTCACCTCTACCCTGTTCTCCCAAAAGCCAGCTGAAATCTCTTCAGCTTTAATCTCACTGCTTTAACCTGCTTTCCTTCCTCATTGAGAAAATCGCTTGAAATCCCTTTCCCTTCCCCTTCCAAACAACCAAACCACCCCACTTCCCCTTTGGAACCTATTTTCCATGGCATCCTTCATACTTTCATTGTCACAGAATATGGGTTCTACTCCTTAGAAAGACAGGTGAGAACTGGCTTTAAAAAAGTCTAAAAGGAAAAGGTGAGTTACAGATCAAGATCCATTATGTAAAACTTTATCCATGATTAAAATTAGTTGATAATTGGCTATTTTAATATCATTTTGGTATAGTCAGGTTTCAATAACATTTGATTATGTAGGGATTGGTCTGTTTCTTCAAGTTTTTAACATTCTAGGACATTATACTTTACATTTGTAAAGTGTTTTAATGTTTTTAAGTGTAACATCCTCTTCCACCTCCTTATTTGATCTCAAAAACTCCTGTGTCAAGCTAAGTCAGGCAAGTATTTACTTTCCCCAAATAAGAAAAGTAAGACAAAAGTATTAGCTGCCTCTCCTAAGTTAGTGTTAATGTTGAAAGCCATGGGTAGATTTCTTGATTCTAGATTGTAAACAGAACGCTTGTGGAGAGGGGGCAAAGCCATAGTAATACATTCAGAAGGATGCTCTTGGTTGGTTCCATATGGGCTTCTCACCTTTCCAGGTACCAATATTACTACAACCCGTGACTCTGCTCTTAAATGACCATTCTGTAAACCTTGGATGTGTTCAGATGGAAACTCGCTCTCCTTATTTCCAACTAGTTATTTCCAAAGAGAATTTGCACCCTTCTCCTCACATGCAGAGGCAAGGGTTAGGGCAGAGATGGCCCCTACAGAACATTGAACACAGCATTCGCCAATCCCATGTTCATTACAGGCATATCTAGTGCATCACACCAGCTTTTCCCACCAAACCCAGAATTCTCTTTTCCACAGCAGTCTCTGATCAGCCACTACTAATCCGCCAGAGTTGGAACTTAAAATCTATCTGCCACCCCAGGATTAGAGGAAAGTGAACAAGGTGCAGAGGGGATTTCCTTTGCAAGCAAAGAACCTCTGCTTCCAATCAGGTATTACCGCCGGAAATGCTTCTCCTCCAGGTCCCGCTGCCTCTTCAGTTCTGCACTCCTTTCCCAGTCCTCCTGCAAGCTGTGGTTCACTCTGTTCACGCGCTCCAGCTCAGCGTTTTTGTCGGCCAAGCGCCTAAGAGAAGAGAATACTTTGATTCCATCCATGATACTGGGAAGGGCATGCACCATCCTTGGCAGCCCCATTTCTCTTATGGTAAATTAAACAAAAACCTTCTGCCTTAGTTCACTACTCTTTGAAATATATTAAAGGCATAAACACTGTAAAAAAAATTTTGAAAATCCTAGCCCTCAAATAATTAATAGGCCTAGACTTTTCATCTGCAATTTTGGCTTAAATTAGCAGGACTGAAAGTCTTCTCTAATTAGCAAATTCAGCCTTTAAAGCCATTAGTTTCCTTTGAGGCTGATTTAACTGATCTAAAAAAAAATCTCAAATGAATTCCCAATACTTTACATTCTTTTTCCATTTATTCCAGCTGCTTAGCTTCAGTAATCAGCCTACCACCTCTATTATGTGTCAGAATTTCCTTCTTTTTAAAGACTGAACAATAATCTATGGCGTGTACATACCATGTTTTGTTTATCCATTCATCTGTGGTTGAACATTTGGGTTGCTTCCATTGCTCAGATGCTGATATGAACATGAGTGTGCAAATATCTCTTAAGATCCTGCTTTCAGCTCTTTTGGAAATATACCCAGAAGTCAAATTATTGAATCATATGGTAATTCTATTTTTTAATTGTTGAGGAATCACCATACTGTTCTCCATAGTGACTGGCTGTACCATTTTACATTTTCATCAACAGTGCACAGGGTCCTAATTCCCCACACCCTTGACAACACTTATTTTCTGTTTTTTGGGTTTGTTTGTTGTTTTTTAAGGATTTATTTTATTGTTTTTGACAGAGACAGAAAGAGACAGAGGCAGAGAAGGGGGAGGGCCCAGAGCAGTCTCCATAGTTGTACATCATCAATCTTCAACATGGTTTCGTTCCACAGGTGGGCGGGGGCCATGCAGGGCAGGAATCAGGCTGGGTTCTCCCACATGGGAGGCACACCCCCTCGAGCCGGGGGCCATACCTAAGGGGGATGGGAGTGGCAAGAACCAAACTGGGGACCTCCCATATGGGAAGCACACCCCAGTTCAGCATATGGGTCTGCACGGGCCGGGGCCAGGATCTGATCCTCAGTCCCCAGGGCTGCAAAGTGAGCACTTAACCTGCTGAGCCATCCCAGCTTCCCCTCGGGTTTGTTTTTTCTATTATAGTAGCCATCCTAATGGGTATGAGGTAGTATCTCTGTTTCTCTGTCTTTCTTTGTTTCTCTGCTTCTCTCTCCTTGTTTTAGTTTTCTTTATTTTCCCCTTTATACCATATCATATTTACATTCTAATTGTTTTGTCTACCACTTAAATAGGCAATTTTCTTCCTTTCTAATCTTTTGAATAGTCTAAAAGAAGTACTTATTAAATGTTTCATGGTATGTGTGGTTCTAAGAAAAATCCACAATTGTTCTTAATTTGGATATTTCACAAGGTAATGAAACAACAGATATTATAGTGCAAGGTAAATGATAGCACCTTTTATCTTTGTATTTGTAAAATCTTATACTGTTCTGAAAATGTGTGAATGTTTTCTTTTCGTAAGACCTTATGGAAAAAAAGATAGCCATCAAATCTGTACACACTACACTGATATGTATATACATAGACATCTTGAATAATAAGACTTTTTCCTACATCTACATAAATGAGTTGTAGGGGAAAGCATGAATAATTTGCTAACTGCTTACTCCAGACTGCCATAGAGTTGGCATTCTAGAATATATCTATACCTATGACTACGCCTATGCCTATATCTATAGCTATATCTATATCTATATCTATGATTGGAATTTAATTACTAAATTATGTAATATAAAACCTGTTTTAAATCTCATCTTCCTAGCTTGCCGTTTTTAGTCACTGGAGTGGTGACTGGGTATCTCAGGTTCACGTAAGTAAATAAGAAAAATAAAATATCTCGTCTTGGAGAGGCAAAAATATAATTAAATGCAAAACGGCCTCTATTTCAAGCAGTGTAAATGATAACAGCTGAAGATTGGATAAGGCTCAACCACAGGCATGTCACAAAGTATGAAAAACATTTGTTAAGGAGCAGCTGTCATTGGGGTTTTGATTTGCATTTCCCTAATGATTAATGATATTGAGCATCTTTTCATATGATTTTTGACCTTTGTACATTATTTTTGAAAATACAGATTAAACAGTAAGTTTAATTTAAATACCTAGCCAGTAAGAAAATGGAGTAAGTAGCATTAGAGGGGAGGCAGTTTGTATTTTCACAAGGCTGCTAGTGGAAGCGAATTGCTGAACCTTTTTAGAAAGCTACCTACCAGTATCTGGTAATATTTAAAAAGTTCCATCCATTATACTTGAAACTAATATAGTATTGTATGTCAACTGTAATCAAAAAATTAAGATTAAAATACAATGTACCATACACTTGATCTAGCAATCCAACTTTTAGGAATTTAGGCAATAGGAAAAAAAAGTATAAATTATGTATTAAATCTGTATATATTGAAAATGTTTAATGCAGAATGGTTGCTATTTCAAAATACCTGGAAACAAAGTGAATATTCATTAATAATACAAAAGTGAAATTATAGTAATCTGTACTATAAATACTGCGGTTATTGTAAGAATAAATTTCATATATACTCATAGGTACTGACACAAATATAAGTTAATGGCACATTATAAGATTTTAAAAAACCAAAGGGAAGCCAGGATGGCTCAGCAGGTTAAGCGCTCGCTTTGCAGCCACAGGGACCAAGGATCAAATCCCGGCCTTAGCCTTTGCGCACCCATGTGCTGAACTGAGGTGTGCTTCCCATTCAGGAGGCCCCCCGTTCAGTTTTGGCCCCCAGGTTCAGCCCCTGGCTCAAAGGGGCATATCTTCCATGTGGGAAACCCCCAGCCCAGTTCCCACCCTGTGCGGCCCCCGCCCACCTGTGTGGAACTAAACCATGTTGAAAAACTAGTGACATACAACTATGGAGACTGCTCTGGGCTCTACCCACTTTTTCTTTCTTTCTTTCTTTCTTCCTTTCTTTCTTTCTTTCTTTCTTTCTTTCTTTCTCTCTCTCTCTCTCTCTCTCTCTCACCTTCTCTCAAAAACAATAAAATAAAAATAAAACCTTTTTTTAGAAAAAGAAAATTGATCTGAAGAGAAGCCCTGTTGGAACTCCTTTTACGATTTTATGATTTTATAATTTTAATCAAGGACATGAGAATTGTTGAATATCTACCAGGAAGAAACTGGCAGTCTGAGATACAGGAAGGGAGTAAGGAGATATGAAAAAATGGAAAGGTGAGAAAGAGCCAAGGAGATGAGACTGGGAATTGGTCAGGACCTTTAAAATTTCCTCATTGGTAGGGTACCTGATTAGGCATTTTAAGAAACTGGGTATCTGCTAAAGAAAAAAATTGAAGATGACATAAATAAATTGAAGCATACACCATGCTAATGGGTAGGAAGAATTAACATTGTTAAAATGTCTGTGCTACCCAAAGCAATCTATAGATTCAATGCAGTCCAATGGAATTTTCAATTGGCAAAATACCAATGGAATTTTCCACAGATCTAGAGAAAATAATCTTAAAATGTATATGGAACCACAAAAGACCCCAAATAGCCACAGCAATCTTGAGGAAAAAGAACAAAATTAGAGACACCACACTGCCTGGTATCAAACTATATTGCAAGGCTATAATAATAAAAAACAGCATGGTACTGGTATAAAAACAAACACATGGATCAATAGAACAGAGAGCCTTGAAATAACCCATGCTTATATTTTAATTTATGAGCTTATATTTTAATCTATGACATTAATCGATGGGGGAGTAGGACGAGGACATCAATTATATGGTGATGAAAAGAGATCTGTACTCATCTGCATTCATCAGTACAGCTTAGTACATGCATGTTCTTTGAAGGAAGAAGGTTTAGTGGAAGTTGAAAATGGGCCCGAGTTTCCCCTCTGTGTCTGTTGGAGCACAACAGCACATTTGCAGCTCATATCGTGTTTCCAATGGATAGCTAGTATGAACAATTCTTTTAAGAAGTTGTACTGTAAAGGGAAGGAGAAATATGGGGAATAAGAGGAAGGAGAAGTGGGATCAAGAGATTGGTTGTTTTTAACTGTTTTTCATCTGGTGAATTGTGAGAATGAAATGAGATGAAGCAAATAAGCTTAGAACAATATTTTGCACTTAGCAACTCCTCAGTGTGTTCACTATTGTTATTGAGTCTCTGGGAGAGAGAGAGAGAGACAGGGAGAGGAAGGAGAAAGCAGGGGGAGGGCAAAGGCGTCGCTGAGGCCTCTTACTCTTCCTGCGTCCTCTGGAGCACCTGCAGATCCCGCTGCTGGTCCTGCAGCTGCTGCAGAATAGCTCTCCTCTGGCGGCTGTCAGCGGCCTCCCGCTGGTGCCTCATGCAGCTCCGTTCCCACTGCAGCTTCTCCTGCGGCAGGGCATCCCCGACCCCGCCAAAGATGGGCTCCGAAGAGTCTGGCTCAAACACGGGCAGCTGGCAGCGTTTGTGCTTTATCTGAATCAGGGACATGCATCACACAGATGACAACCATATTTGTGAATAAACTCTATGCACAACAAACTACCAATGCCTCAGGAGAAGGGGCGGGGCCTCAGAAGCCACCAGATGGGTAACACGTAAAGCCATTCATACCATTACATTACTTATGTATGTTTTAGAATGCTACTGAAGCATTGCACAAATTAAAAATCATTGTTCCCTTACCTGTGCATCCAGAGCTCTCCTGTAACACTGTACTTCTTCCATCTTATCTTGTATATATTTGGCTCTTTGTGCAGCAAGTCTAGCAGTTAAGAATAAGAGAAGGTGGGGGCAAAGCTGGTTAGCATCTTTAGCAAAATAGATGAACATAAAACACATTTATTAAGTATTAATAGGAATAAGAGCCTGATGAATAAAAAGTGACTCCCTTCTAGGAGCTTTCACTTTAAGAAAAAAAAATAGTCATTACAATCCATAGGCTAGTGGAGAATGTAATGAACACAGTACAGACAGGGCAGGCACAAGCAGGTGATCAGCCATATTGTACGAATGCACTATACCTAAGACTGCACTCTTTCTCTCCACCCCCCACCCCATGCTCTAAAAAAATCTAGATAGGAAAGCAGTAAGTGCCTACTCAGTCTACAAAATGATTCATCAGAAGCTTCTTCTTTAAGAAAAGTGACCTTTCCTATTATAAATTATGATTCTATTATATGCAACCTCCCGGGAACCCACATAATCTGTAAAGTGAGTATAAGCAAACATGTACATTTTACAGACATATAATTTTTTGGTCACAGATACCAGCTTATTTGTTTTAGGAATCTCTCTCACCCTGGAGTAGCCTCCTTTGTTGCTCTCTTAACCACGGTCCCAGAAGTGTAGGCCCTTAGGCATGTTTGAACCCTGTTGTCCAGATCCTATCCTGGGCCCCAGATGACCCAGAAAGGACCAATCAGATTCCCTTTCCTGAAAATTTGAAAGTGAGACTAACACTCGGCTGACCAGACATACCTTTTAAACGGGACAGAACACTAATAGTACTACCCCATTTCAAATGGTGCATATGGTCAGCCTATTGACACCTTGAATTTAGTCCAGTGAGACTAGGCTGCCCATACGTACGTACCATTTGAAATGGGACAGTGTTGTTATTTTCTGTCCCATTTAAAGCAGTACATCTGGTCAGCCTAACTAATGTTCATCCACATATGAGCTGGGATAAAGGATGCCATTTAAGGAGCTGTGGGCATGAGCAGAGGGAAAGCTTTCATTGCATGGCATTTAGTCCCCATACATTCCTGCCCTCGGGCTCCATAGGACACCCCTGAGTGCTTAGAACAAAACCTCAGCTCTGCTTTGAGATCACCTGGGAATAGCCTGGAATGATTCCTGCTCAACAAGTCCCTTCCTTCATTACCAGTATTAATGCTCACTACACAACCAAAGCAATACTCTACGATTAAAGTAATTATAGATCGGCAATCATTACTGTATTGATAATTACAACGATGGCTTTTCCCCTTTTTTAAAGGTTATGCTATGGTACTGGTGCTAGCTGGGTTTGCTCAGCTGGTTACAGCTGTGCTAAATGACCAATACTGAGTTAATCCCACAAGGAAGTAAGCTTCCCATGAAAACTCTGAATCTGTTTTTCAGTGTGTGTCAAGTTAGACTCACTCCTCTGTAAGCTGCTCTTGTTCTAGGTGTTCCCGCAACTCTTTGTCTTGTCTTTGTTTTTGCTCCTTTTCCCGTTTAGAATCCATTTGTTTCAGGAGACTTTGTGAATATTCCTCTTGCTTTAAAGCATTCATCTCAGGGCTGAGTGGCCGTTTATCAAATAGGAAGGATTTCTAGAATGAGAGAGATGCAATTTATTTATTCTAGAGTATCAAAAAGCAACTAAGAATAAAAGTAGAAAATCAGAAGACTAAAATCAATCAGGAAGTATTTATTAATTTAGGGTATTTTCCCAGTCATCCACACATTAACTGGTTAGTGTTGAGGTGGTCCACAAAATAAGATGAATATGTACGTGCTCATGAATGAATCTGAGCACAAATGACCAAAGCCCGATATCTGTGAGAGAGGTGGAAAAGGCCTTCATGGAGTAGGTAGGTCCTGGCCTAGGACATACAACACAGGGATGGGAAAAAGGAAGGACTGCTGAGTGAGCGCAAAAGTATGAGCAAGGAGAGGAGAGAGAACTGACCACAACTCTGGGTCGGGCCATTATAGGCACCGATGATTCAACAGTGACCAAGAACACAGATCCAAAAAGAGCCTCGCTCTCATTGAGCCTCTATTCTGCTGCAGGGGACAGTGAACACGTAAACAACACATCACGATAAGTGCTCAGAAACAGGGTGGGAAAAGCATTCAATTGTTTGCTTATTAAGGAAGCCTCTTCAGGAGATAACTGAATCACCTCCGTTGCAAATATTAGGAGACTTGTGTCCCATACAGAAGAAATATCAAGGGCAAAGACACTCAATGTTTACTGAGGCATAGTGAGCAAGGGGTAAGTATTATAGATGAGCTCCAAGAGGGGAGGCAGGCACCATACCTCCATATCGGACCTGATAGGTCAAGGTAAGTTTAAATTTCGTTTTAATTCAGTGAGAGGCCATTGGGTACTTTAAATAGAATGAGGTATTTTGTATATGTGCTGCCAAAACACATGAAGACAGTGTATTTTGGTTAATAGTTTTGAAAGATTGCTTTCTCTGTTGTGTGGACAATAAATTGTAGAAGGTCGAGAAGGCTAACAACAAGCCTAATTAGGGGGATACTGCACAAGTTCAGCCTGATCACATGGCTTGGACTAGGGCAGTAACATGGAAGATGAGTAGACGAGATGTGCAATAGACTTTGGAAGGCAACTGGACTTTCAGATAGTCGGTGAGAGGAACCGAGGAGGAGGAATCTGGAGTCGTTCCTAGGTATGAGGTGTGTGCAGCTGTCTGCCTGCTGACGCCACTTACTAAAATGGGAAGGCTGAGAGAAGAACAGGTTGAGGAGGGGAATCAAAGTTCCAGTCTGGTATTTTTAAGTTTACGGTATCTACAGATATATCAAAAAAGAAATAATAAGCCAGCAGTAAAAAATATAATCTGAATTTATATCTAAGAGGAAAGACAGATCATGCCTAAATCTCAAAAGCATCATGTTCTCCCACCCTGCCTCCCTCCCTGCTATCCCTGCCTGGAAGGTTCTTCCTCCATTCACTTCTTTACCTAATTCCTGAATACTGAGCAGTCTTCACAGATCTCTGGTCTGGGTTAAGTGACTCTCAGTTTTGCTCAAGGAGTGCCCTGTTCAATGCTTTTTCAAAGCATTTAGTGTACTACACACTTGTCTCTTTAAAAGAGACCCTATAAACCAGTGGTCCTCAAACATTTTGGCACCAGGAATTGGTTTCATGAAGACAAATTTTCCATAGACCAGGAGTGATGGTGGGGGAAGGGGTTGGGGGTGATTCAAGCACCTGATGCAACTTAATTGTCACTTGCCGCTCACTGTCAGGGCTTTGATATGAGTCTACAAGCAACTAATTATAGTCTCTGTGCAGTCAAACCTTGCTGCTAATGTCAATCTGTATTTGCAGCCACTCCCCAGGGCTAGCATCACCACCTCAGCTCCACCTGAGATCATCAGGCATTAGATTCTCATAAGGAGCACGCAAGCTAGATCCCTCACGTGCACAGTTCACAATAGGGTTCACACTCCTATGAGAATCTGATGCCCCTGCTGATCTGACAGGAGGTGGAGCTCAGCAGTAATGTGAGTGATGAGGAGCAGCTGTAAATACAGATGAAACTTCACTCGCTCACCCACTGCCCACCTCCTGCTATGTGGCCCAGTTCCTAGCAGGTCATAGATTGGTACCGGTCTGTGGCCTGGTGGGTGGGGACCCTGGCTATAAATGTTAACTATCTTGTACCCATCAATGTAAAAGAAGAGTGTGTTTCTCTATTTTGCCTTTTCTCCAATCCTAGAGATTACCCTGCTTTGCTTTTTCCTACCTCCTTTATCTACCACAAATAGATATCATGTACGCCTCCTTATGTTCTCTCCTTTGACTAATGTATAAAATAAGCTGCAAAATTGACACTGTCTGCAGCATTTTCTCAACGTATTGAGATTTTTCTTCCAGGCATGTCCTCAAACTTTTCTATAGGCTGGATGTTCTTTCACTGACAAAAGAGATTGGATCCAAATAATCATAGATGGGGCAGATACTCGCAATAGAAATTCTGAGAAGTCTTACCCAAAATTCTGGTTTCTCATTCTTGTGGATTTTCATAGCATCAGCAACTCCAAGATTATAGGCAGCATTTTTTTGATTCTGTTCTCTAATAGCCAGACTTCTTAACTTTGGGGGTGAAAAAACACACATTGAAATAAAGACTTTAAAAAATTTAATTCTAACAATGAGAATCAGAAAATAACCTACAATTTAAATTATCCTAAGGGACTTCTGTAATCTGGTACTGAACATCAATAGTGTTTTTGAATTATGTGGTATTTTTGCCACAAACATAGCTCCTCATTACATATCTGGTAAACACTTTGCAATCACAATAATGACTGAGAGACTAAGTTTCAAAGAGAATTATGTGATTCATTTAAGATAACATCGCAAGACAAGTGTCAGGCAGAATCAAGGTTAGGGAGGCAGCCTATGGGTTATCACGTGCTTAGGGGGAGCTCTTCTGTATGCGCACCCCTTGTTAAGAGGTGGTTCTAGAGTTCCAATGCCCAAAGTCCATTTAAACTTCCTTTAGAGTTGGAACAATTGTCTGTGTTTGAAGAGATGAAATAAAAATAATAACAAAGGACAAAGCTATGAGTGCCCAAAAGGGAAAACTGTATCAGTTACTAGTCTGCTTTGTTTTAGGAGTCACTACATTTTTATTCAGTGTTAATAATCAAAATAATTAAATCAGAATGTGGCTCTTTTGTTAAGCTCATGAGACTATAGTTCTGAATTTTTGGTTCCAAAGGTTTTGGCTGCCATAAAAATATTTGAATATATTTTAAATTGTAAGTAACATTTTTGGTACATTTTTTTTTTCATTTTTTTAGAATGATTTTCAAGTTTGCAAATAGGGAGGGTAATTGTAAATTTAAAGCATTAAACATTTATTGGTGGAAAATGTATGTATTCTCCTTCCAAGAAATATAAGTAAAATTGAAATAAATTCTTTAAAGTTTGCCATAAAAAAAGAAAAATATAATTCTATTACATTAAAATAATCGGGCCAACCAAGGTAGAGGCAATGGTACTTTCTAACATCTTCCATTTATAAAAGTGGGTTGGGGAAGATTTTTTATTTCCTAATAGGGCTTCAGGCCCTACAGGGACCATAAGCAGAAATGGGTTTTATAAGTGGTAACCTGACGTCACAAATGCAGGGAAGGACAGCAGTAGGGTCAATTATTGGAACCACAGAGTCGGACAGTGCAGAAGTAAAGGTGCCATTCTGTCTCGGCTTCTTGAGATAGGCCAGGAATTTGAAGAAAAAAGCCTTGACCATGATTATAGTATATAGTAACAGAAATCAAAAATAAGGTGATATAAATCCAGGAAGTCCTTTAAAACTCAATCTTTTGGGTGGGGGGGATCAGCTACACACGCAAACATTCAGCTACATGAATATTCCTGTGTTGTTTGTTAATAGTGACAACATGCACACAACCTAGGTTTTAGTCCTCAGTAAGTAAATGATTAAATATGTCAGCATACAGACATAAGATGGAACATTTTAAGTGGCATTTTATAGTCATGTCCTACTGTCCCATGTCACACTCTCTTTAACTGAGGTGTTGGACTACCTGGTACTTGAAGATATCTTCTTGACTTTTCAGTATCTGATACTGCTCTATGAGTCGCTCATCTTCTCTCTCTCTCCTCCTCTCTTCATTGTGGTACAAGGGGGGATTTCGTTGTGCTCGTTGCAAACATACATAACACATCTCCTACAACACCAAGTTTTAGGACAAATTTTTACCTTGTATTTTTTTGCCTTCACATTCCCTTCACAAGTTCTCCAAAGGCTGGGTATATCAAGAAGCATGCATTATAAAAAGGATATTTTAATGACAATTCAGTGACATGAGATTTGCAGAGTAGGCCCCACACATACTCTGGAGGATTTACTGAACTCTCACTTGATCAGAGATATCTCTACCAACAGAAAATTAGTAAGAGATTTCCCAACCCTATTTCTGTCAACTAGTCGATTTTGACTAGTGGATAGATTTATCACAGTCCAATTTGGCATCCTGAGTACAAGAACCATAACCATCTATTAAGGAAAGAGTGATTCCAGGCACTCTCTTTAAGAAACAGAAGTCAGAGGAAGATTCAGATTGGGTTTTGTGTGTTTGAAGACACCGTACCTGTCCGGCCTTACTATGATCCTGGCAAGAAGTGGCTGGAGAAGTTTTAGGCTTTATCTCGTTGTCGTCTTTCAGACATGTTGGAGATGATAAGCTGTAAAAACAATGCAGCAATAATTAATGGTTAATACAGTCTGACATCTAGAACAACAGTAATTTTAGAGGCAAATAGAAGAGAAAAAACAACAACATCTCAGTGGTTTTCTTCAAAGCATTTTTATGTATAGAGGTTAAGAGCTTCTACCCTGTGTCAGATAAACCTGGGCTTGAATCCCAGATTTTTTGCTTACAAACTGACTGGAATTAGACAAGCTGGTTAACCCTTCAAAGTGTCAGTTACTAATTCTGTGAAATTGAGATAAAATGTATTCGTTCTACAAAAATGAATTGAGTGCTTGCTATATACATTGTTCTCAACATGGGAGATGCAGTGAAGAACAAAACACACACACACACACAAAATCCCTGTCTTCATTGAATTAACATTCTGATGGGGACAGACTGACAGCCAATGAACAAGACAAATAAGTGAATGATGTGGTATGTTCGGTGATAAGTGCCAAGCAATGCTGAAGGAATGGAGTATCAGACCATAAAAAGAATGGCCTGGGAAATTCTCACCAAGGTGATGTGTGAGTAAATAAATACCTGAAGAAAATGAGGAAAAAATAATAGAGATACCTGATTTTTATAAAAGGCATTCTAAGCAGAGCAAATAAGTACAAAGCCCTTGAAGTGGGAGCATGCCTGTGTTCAGTGTGACTAGACGGAGATGAGTTAGTGGGAGAAAAGGACAGAGATCAGACACCAGGCAAGACCCTTGCAGGCCATAATAATGCCTTTGACTTTTGTCCTGGATGAGACTAAGAAGCCATCGAGGGCACAATGTCCAATACCAGCAAAGCTGTAGAGGAGACAGCAGGACCTCATGTGATTGCTACTAGAAAGGTCATTTGGTACAGTCTTCCCAACATAAGTGGTAATGTGCATCAAAGGCATAAAAATTGTTCGCATCTCTTATTTCTAAAATTTCACTTTAAAGTTTTTATCCTATACAATATTCAGGTGTGTGCAAAGAGTTATCTTTAATTACATTTATCATATTATTATAATATAAAAAATTATCTAAATATCCAATAGGAGGTTGGTTAAACAAAAGGTTTAATCAATGAAATGATGTGCAATCATTTGTTTATGTTTAGAATATTTAAAGCCTTGGGGCTCTTCATCACTTATTGTTAAATGTAACTAAGTTTTATTTAAAATGTGTGCATATGTTGCAAGTATAAATATATGTATATCTTGTATATGCATTAAAAAAATTTATACCATGTTAACAGAAAGTTCCTTCTATTTAGTGGGATTATGGGTGATTTTTTAAATCTCTTTTAATAAAATTTCTGTGATAAACATTATTTTAGTAATAAGCACAAAATATATTTTTTGGTCAACTTCTATAGGAAACCTTCACTAACAATCTCTTAATAGTTAATAAAGCCCCCTCATTTGCAGCCTTTGTACTTTCTTTAAAAAAAAAAATTTATTTTATTGTTTGAAAGAAGGTGAGAGAGAGAAGGGGGTAGGGCACAAAGCTGTCTCCATAGTTGTACATTACCTGTGACATAGTTTCATTCCACACAGGTGAATGTGGGGCCACACGGGTGGAAACTGAATGGGTGGGGGCATCCTACATGGGAAGCAAAAATCTTTGCTGCTGTCACAGCAGTTACCAGTTGTGCCATAGTTCAACATATGGGTTTGCATGGGCAGAGGCTGTGATTCAATCCTCAGATGTTGCAGTTGCAAGGCAAGCGCTCAACCTGCTGAGCTATCATGGCATTTCACCTCTTACTTTCTTTAGTTGTCTGCATCATGTGCACTATTTCCTTAGCGTTAATCTCCTTATAAGATTGCAAGTTTTGGGAAGCTGGGATGGCTCAGCAGGTTAAGCACTCACTTTGAAGCCCCGAGGACCGAGAATCGAGTCCTGACCCTGGCCCATGTGGACCCATATGCTGAGCTGGGGTGTGCCCCCAGTTCAGTTCTTGCTGGGGCCTATGTGGGAGCCCCTGGCCCAGTTCCTGCCCTACACAGCCCTGAACCCACCTGTGGAGTGAAACCATATGGAAAACTAATGCTGTCAACTGTGGAGACTACTCTGGGCCCTCCCCCTTCTCTCTGTCTCTCTCTGTCTCTGTCTCTCTGTCTGTCAAAATCAATAAAAATAAATCTTTAAAAAAAAAAAGATTGCAAGTTTTATATGTCTTTTATATATTTCATAGCTCTGTATCTTCAATGTCAAGAAATTGCTTGGCACACGGTGGTGCGTAATGTTTCATGGACTGAACTAAATGACAAAGTACTAGACATTTAACTCTCAATTATCTTTCAAAATGTGAGATTACTCAAAACAAGCATCCTTCGTGTTTTGAACATGATTTTAATAAACCACAAAGTATCTGTCACATATATAATAGCTGATATATCGTGACACATTAATAAATTGAAAGTTGAGAGCACAACACAAGATACATAAAGGTACTCAATAAATATTTGAGTATGGTTGGCTTATATGAGGTCTTAAAAAGTATCCTACTCAAAGGGAGAAGGAAATACAAAATTTTGACATAATATAATAAGACATGGCCATCATAAATTCGTTCAAGGAACATTTATTGAGTGCCAGCCATGTTTGACAAAACTGCTTTCCAATTTGATCTAAATATGAAACCATGTCATATCATAATTTCCAAGCATTCAGATCGCAACAAGGGAAGTTTTCCCAAATTCAAAAGGAAAGTTAGATGTTCCCTCTTCTTTGGTATTTTGTTTCTCTCTGTCACAACATTTATCCTACTGAATTTATCACTCTATGTATAATATGTCTGTATTACCCACTAGATCATGAATCCTACTCATCTCTATTATCCCCATCACCTAGCACATAGGATGTACAAAGAATACTTGAGGAAGGAATACGTAAACACTTATTTAAATTCCCTGCACCAAGAAATAACTCAAAAATATATTTAGTAAAGTGAAACAAAAAAACCCAATGGGTTACCTCTCAGGGTTCATATTCTTCCCACCATTCCCACTCTGCTCAAACCTATTCGGCAAGTTGATTCCTGTCACTTTGGCAGAGGATATAGCTTGTCTATTTCTAAGTCCATTGGGCGATAATATCTCTGTAGAATGAATGAAAGTGAGTTTATGTTAAACTTTCAATAGGTGGTTTGTACTTAACATAGATTTTTAAAACTCACAACTATATCAGGGAAAATTTTCACACAAGACACACTTTCTTATCTTTAAATTATCCTTTGTCCTAATGTGGTTTAAAAATATGTATTTTTGCTATATACTTATGATGTGCAAAGCATTGGCTGGGCACTTTAGAAAATACTAAGGGACTTACCTGGGGTCAGGGGGCAGTGGGGTGTGAGAGGAGGGATGGGGAGTCAAATACATGGTGATGAAGAAGAACTGACTCTGGATGGTGAACACATAATGCAACACACAGATGATATAATGCAGAATTGTACACCTGGAACCTATGTAATTTTTACTAACCAATGTCACCCCAATAAATTTAACAAAAAAAAAAAAAAGAAAGAAAATGCTAAGAGGCAAGTCTTTGCCCTTAATAAACTTTAAATAGATCTAGTTGGAGAGAAAAATAAGGTATCAAGAAAAAACATGGGGAAGCTGGAATGGCTCAGTGGGTTAAGCGCTCGCTTTGCAGCCCCGGAGACCAGAGATCAAATCCCGGGCCCAGCCCAGGTGGACCAATATGCTGAACTGGGGTGTGCCCCCAGTTCAGTTCTTGCTGGGGCCTATGTGGAGGCTCCCGGCCCAGTTCCTGCCCTGTGCAGCCCCGCGCCCACCTGTGGAGTGAAACTATATGGAAAACTAATGCTGTCAACTATGGAGACTGCTCTGGG
>PVKE010012822.1:0-37638 GCA_004027555.1 Craseonycteris thonglongyai
TTTACGTGGTTAACAAAACAAAGCTAATGTGTTCACTCTTTTGAACAGTTCAAAAAAAAACACAAACAAGCAAATAGTAACAACCTACCTGTAGATCCCGATATTCACTATGTGGCATAGTATTTGCAACGGGCATGACGCAGACCTACTGTGAACTCTATTTTTAAAATTAATTGACTTAGTCTCTTAATAAGTGTGCTAAAATTGGAAGTAACACAACAATGTGTGACTTGTACAATTCAGATCAAATATCCTCACGAGTCTAAAATGGGAAACAGCATACTGAAAGGAGTCTCAATGAAGAGACTCCATCCCAACAAGCAAAGCCCTGGTGTGTAGAATGAAACTGCTCTGCAGCGTGACAGTCGCAGCCGGTGGGGCCTGGGCCCCATCCTGCCATCAGCTCAGAACATTCCCGCAGACCCAGCGACGGTCTCAGCCGAAGCTGAGCGGCCGCAGGGCAGGCGCCTCTGGGAACCCTGGCCCGGCCCCGCCAGGCCCCAAAGCCGTCCGTGCCCACAAGTGAGGCAGGACCGGGACCGGGCTACGGCACCCCCTCAAAACAAAAGAAACGCGGCAATCTCGCCACGCAGGGCGCGTGCTAAGGTGAGCGTTGCCCCGGGAAGCTCTTGTTCCAACGACACCTGTGCGTACGCACGCCCCGATCTGGTCTAGGTGCAGCAGGAACAGGTGTATTTCTCACTGTGGGTCAAGGTCAGAAGACGGACGGCCACTTCTCTGAGTGCACAGTCAGCCCGGGGCGCAGACAGGTCGTCCTCACGCTCGCAGGCCCTTCGACCTTGGCAAGGTCTGAGCCTTCGTTCTCCGTCTTCAGACTGAACCCCACCAACTTAGCAAGCTGCCCAACGGACCCCACAACGCAAAACACACCACCAAGGCCTTGACCTTCAGGGTTGTTGGCTTTTTCCAGGCCTCCAAACCTCAAGCCGAAAACGTGAGAACGCGTATCGCGGAGCCCCTAGCCCTTGCCGGGCCTTCTGCAGGGACCAGCTGGGACATCAAAGGTGGGGGGCCCCCACCCAGAGTCTCAGGAAGCCCCTGGGGCTGGGGCAGCAGAGTCCAGGGCCCTTCCCCACAGGGGTGGCGCCCCTTCCAGGGGCAGGCAGGGTTGCTGGAGAAGCTTTCCAAGGGACATCAGGAAAAGTCACAGGCATTGAGCTGTTTGTGAACACACACAGCAGCTGGGGGACAACGTCCAGGGAACCAAGTGGATTGGGAGGGGCTCCCAGAGGCCAGATGTGGGGCAGGTGGGGTCCGGGCGGGAGGCTGTGGGGGGCCCAGGACCCCCAGGCCTGCAGCCTGCCCCAGGCCGGAGGACAAAGGGGACCAGCAGGGCCCTGAGCCTGCGGCAGGGCCCGCGGGAAATCCAGGAGCCACGTGCCTGGCGGGAGGCAGCGAAGAGGCTCCAGGACCCCGGACCATTTCCCGGCCCAGCCAGCCGCCGGCCCTCCTCCCCGCGCGCTTTAAAGTCGGGGGCTGGGGGCCCTGAGTGCTTTGAGCCCTGCAAGTTTTTTTTAGAACTTTTCCGAAGAAAGCGAGGCTGAGTAGTGGGAAGCGGGGCCCACGAAGTCCACTCGTCTGGGCGCCTCTCCAGGCCGATCCTACAAGGCCATCAGCACTTGAATTAAGGGGGTGCGGCGTGGCTGGCAGGAGAACGGGCCGCATGCAGTTTTGGGGTCCGGGGGTGGGGGCCGCTTCCCTTCCCTCCCAGTGTCCAGTCCTGACCATCCCCCCCCCAGGAATTGGCCAAAACGCAGCATCGGCGGACTCGCCCTTCGGGGAAGGGGCCGCGGGCGCGCTGGCGAGAACCAAAACGAAACTGGGCGCGCTCCGGGCTCAACGCCCGCGCCCCGCCCCAGGCCTGCGCCCCCCGCGCCCCGACCCGGGCCTGTGCCCCCCACGGCACCACCCGGGCCTGCGCCCCCCGCGCCCCGACCCGGGCCTGCGCCCCCCGCGCCCCGACCGGGGCCTGCGCGCCCCGCGGAATGACCCAGGCCTGCGCCCCCCACGGCACCACCCGGGCCTGCGCCCCCCGCGCCCCGACCCGGGGCCTGCGCCCCCCGCGCCCCGACCCGGGCCTGCGCCCCCCACGGCACCACCCGGGCCTGCGCCCCCCGCGGCACCACCCGGGCCTGCGCCCCCCGCGGAACGACCCGGGCCTGCGCCCCCCGCGCCCCGACCCGGGCCTGCGCCCCCCGCGCCCCGACCGGGGCCTGCGCGCCCCGCGGAACGACCCAGGCCTGCGCCCCCCACGGCACCACCCGGGCCTGCGCCCCCCGCGCCCCGACCAGGGCCTGCGACCCCCGGGCCCGACCGGGGCCTGCACCCCCCGCGCCCCGACCGGGGACTGCGACCCCCGGGCCCGACCCAGGCCTGCGCCCCCCGCGCCCCGACCGGGGCCTGCGACCCCCGGGCCCGACTCGGGCCTGCGCCCCCCGCGCTCCGACCGGGGCCTGCGCCCCCCGCGCCCCGCGCCCCGACCCGGGCCTGCGCGCCCCGCGCCCGCAGCCCGGCCCCCGGACCCGATCTGGACCTGCGCCCCCTGCGCTCCGCCCGGGCCTGCGCCCCCCGCGCCCCACGGCATGACCCGGGCCTGCGCCCCCCGCGCCCGCTGCCCGGCCCCCGGGCCCGATCCGGCGGCGCAGCGGCCCAGGCGCGGGCCTCGGGCCTACACGCGCCGCCCGCCGCGCGCTGGTCCCGGTCCCGGCCCGCGGGAGGCCCAGGCCGCGCGGGCCGCCCCGACGCCTGGGCCCCAGGAGGCCGGGCTTCGCGAGGCCCCCGGGGTCGGGGATCCCCGGGCGCCCGGCCTCCACCCCGCTCCCCGGGGCCCCGCGCCCCGCGCCCCGCGCCCCGCGCTCGCGCCCGCCAACCGCCACCCAACCGCCGGCGCGCCGCGCGCGGACTCACCGGTGCCGGCGCCCGAGTACATGGTGCCGCCGCCGAGGGGCTGCGGGGCCGAGGGGCGGCCGCGCGCGCGCCACGGGCCCCGACGCCGCGAGCCGCGAGGGAGCCGCCGGCCGCACGATCCGCCCCGGCGCGGCCGCCTGGCCAAACAGGTTTACCCGACGCGGCCCGGGCGGCGGGCGGAGGCGGCGGCGGCGGCGGCGGCGGGCGGGGGAGGGGCTGGGGGCGGGGCGCGGCGGAGGGGGCGGGCCAGGGGCGGGGCGGGGCGGGGCGCGGCGGAGGGGGCGGGGCGCGCGGCGGCGGCGGGCCTGGGGGCGGGGACTGGGGCGGGGCGCGGCGGCGGGGGCGGGCCCGGGGCGGGGCGCAGCGGAGGGGGCGGGGCGCGCGCGCGGCGGCGGGCCTGGGGGCGGGGCCTGGGGCGGGGCGCGGCGGAGGGGGCGGGCCCGGGGCGGGGCAAGGCGGAGGGGGCGGGGCGCGCGCGCGGCGGCGGGAGAGGCGGCCGGGCGCGCTCCAGGCGGGGGACCCCGAGTGGGGACCCCGCGGGGCGCGCTCCGGGGCGCGATCGGGCCTCCGCCGGGGCGGAGCCGCCGGACACCGGGGAGAAGGGCGAGGAGACGCGGCCCGCCTCTGCCCGCCGCCGCCCGCGGCGCGTGGGGACCCCCTTCTGGAGGCTCGTGGGGCCGACGGGGCGCGCACGACCCTCCCCCGGCCCGGCCCGGCGCACTGGGTCCCGGTGTTGGACGCGGCGGCGTGGGCGCCCCAGCATCTCAGCCTGGCTTTTTTTTTTTTTTTTTTTTTTTTTTTTTAATTTATGAGCCAAACCTGCGTGTCGGGAAGCTCTGCCCCCCCACCCGGGGTTCGAACTGGAACGCGTCCGGCCCTCGCACGCGGCCGCACCGCCACCTCCCGGCCAGGCGCCCAGAACGGCCGTGGGGAACCATTCTTAGGAAACGCTGGTAAACGTCAGCGGCTGTCAGCCAGGCCACCGAGCGGACACCCCCTGGGCTCGTCTCCCGGGTCCCCCTCGTGCCCCCATCGTGCCCCTCCGTGCGCTTCTGCACCTGCCCCCGCTGCTCCTCCCCAGGTCCTCCATCCACGCCCCCTGGGCCCCACGGATGCTTAGAGCCTTTCCCGGGGCCGCCAGTGGGACCCTCCGTTCTCCCCTGACGGTGGGTGGCTAGGGGTCAGAGGTGAAACAACGGGCAGGTGCAAATCACCAGTGACATCCCTGCCTGCTCGCTCCCTCATCCTATGAGTGTGGCGCCCGCAGGCTGGGCCCAAGCAGCTGCGTGCAGCTGTGCCAGGGCGAACCCACCGGAGCCCCGTCTGCAAGGAGGTCCCCATGCAGTTCTTCCCCAGCCTCCAGGACATCCCCGAAGAAGGGCAGGGACTTACAGGGACATCATCAGCCTTCCAGACGCCCACGCGTCCCTCTCTGATCCGCGGCCCACCCTCCCCACCCTCACGGTGGACCTGCAAAGCCCCCCCGAGGTGACTCTCCTGACCGGCTCTGCCCCCCAACAGTCATCTCGTGTGACGGCAGACCTGACGTGCCTGCCTCGCTTGGAACCCTTCACTGGCTCCGCCGGTTCCCACGAGCTCCTCGGTGGGTTTCCGGGGCCCTGCAGGACACATGCCTACCCGCTGTGCCGGAACCTTCCCCGTTCTGCCCCTTCCTCAAGCGTGTCCGTGGGCGTGGGGCTGACCACCACCAGTCAGCCCAGGTGGACAAGCTGCTTCGTGTGTGGCCCGGAGCCCAGGAGCAGGGGCCGCAGGACTGGGTCCCCGTCCACCGTGGAGGAGGTCACGGGAGCCGGACATACTCGTGCAGCGGACGGGACCCCCGTCAACCAGGTGCAGCCCCCGTCTCGACAATGTCGGGTGAGAGACGCCACAGGCCGCCCTGCTACGGGGTCCCGAAGCAGGCAGCATGGAACCACACGGTGCGGGGTGAGCGCTGAAGAGACACTGCAAGGTGGTGACCACAAGACTCAGAATGGCGGGCACTGCTGCGACCAGGCACCCCGGGGGCTTTGGGGGTGCAAGGCGCCCCACCACCTTCCCGCACCACCGCGGTGGGTTTGCTGTGCGTTTACTTTTGTCTGCACCTCTGCCACATGTCACAACGGGGACACTGTCACGTACCAGGCATGACTCCACTGTGTCTGAACCGTGACCTACCCGGAGGCGTGTGCCTCGTCTCACACACCCAGCGCCCGGGGGCCACAGAGTAGCCGCTGGCCTCGGGGAGCCGCCCAGCGCCTGCGGCCTCTCCTCCCGCTCCTGCCAGCGCACACGCGGGTCTGGGTGTGTGGCCCGCGGCTCCCCCTGCGGTCCGCCTGGCAGGAGAGCCTGTCCCCGGCGCTTCTTTGTGTCGCTTCCCCGCCGCGATGGGCCACGCGCGGCCCCTGCTGGTGGAGGCGCACTACTGCCGCGGGCCGGGCCCCCAGCACCACCTCCCGCCCCCAGCCCGGGCTCCGGGTGAGGCGCTGCCACCCCTGCCGCTGGGGCTGGGCTTGCCAGATGCACCCCACCCGGCCTGTGCTGAGCACCCCGCGCCCTCCCTGCAGCCACACAGCGTCACACCCAGTGCAGCACCCCTCCTGTGCCCACCAGCCGCTGCAGGAAACCCCCAGGGCCCCGGCCTGCGCCCCCTCCCAGGGAGTCCCCTCCGTTCCGGCTGTGACATGGCTCTGGACTCCTCTCCAACCGCCGCGGCCCTGCTCCGCACAGGCCGTCCCTGCCCCTGGCACAATCCACTGCTCCGTATGTGGGGTCCCTCCCTACGCTCTGCTAAGACTGCGGGGCTGTAATCACGGCCCGGGGGCCCCCACACTGGTGGGGACCCCAGGTTTGCACATTTGGGTGCCAAGGTCTGCAAACAGCTCTGCACCTGGGAGGCCAGGGGAGGGGCGCTCACAGCGCCCTCCGGTGGTCATCCCGGTCCCCCCCTCCCCCCCACTCTCGACTTTGAGACCCTGAAGTTTCTTTCAAGACTAAAATGCAAACACTGGAATAGATATGTGTGTGATAAATGAAGGTTTAGGTCAGACAACACTATTGCCACAAGCCTTCTCAGTGCCTTTAACGGAGTATTAAGAATCAGGATCCTGGGGGAAGCCAGGACAGCTCAGTGGGTGAAGCTCTCGCTTTGCAGCCGGGGATGGAGGATGGAATCCTAACCCGGGCCCGTGCAGAGCTATATGCTTTGGCCCCTGGCTTGAGGGGGTGAGCTTCCCATGCAGAAGGCCCCCAGCCCAGCCCCGCCCACCCATACGTAATGAAACCATGTTGAGAACTGGTGACGTACAACTACAGAGACGGCTCTGGGCCCTCCCCCTTCTCTCTGTCAAAAATAAACCTTAGGGGAAGCCGGGAGGGCTCAGTGGGCTAAGCGCTCACTTTGCAGCCCCAGGGACCCAGGATCGAGTCCCGGCCCCGGCCCGTGCGGACCCATATGCTGAGCTGGGGAGCGCCCCCAGTTCAGTTCTCACCGGGGTGAGACCCCGGCCCAGTCCCTGCCCTGTGCAGCCCTGCGCCCACCTGTGCAATGAAACTATGTGGAAAAACCAGTGATGTGCAACTATGGAGACTGTTCTGGGCCCTCCCCCTTCTCTCTGTCTCTGTCTCTCTCTGTCTCTGTCAAAAACAATAAATAAACCTTTAAAAATAAATAAACCTTTAAAAAAAAAACAACCCTGTGTTCCACGGCCCCACATGGAGGAGGGCACCCGGAACCGGGACCCATCTCACCGCTGTTGTCACCTCACGACCTCTTCCCGGGCCTTCCCGTGGACACGTGCTGCCTCTTGAACAAGCGGACCTGAGTGTGGCTCCATGAGGAGCCACCTCCCAGCACGCCTTCCCGTTAAGGGCGGCGCTTCCATCCGCCGGTAACCAAGCGCGCCTCACGCTGCTTCTGGCCCGGGGGTCGCTCTCAGCACCCGACAGTCCTCAGAGCCCACCCCCATGCTACTGATGGGGAGCAGGCGGGGGGCCCACACAGCCGGCGAGCCGCCGAACCTGAGCGGGTCGGTGGCCACACCAGCCACCCCCCAGCAGGTGCAGCGGGCGTCACAGCAAGGACCCTCCTGCAGGTGGCCTCTCAGAGTCTTCCGAAGGGGGATCTCCATCCTCCCTAAAATAATCTGAACTATTTTTATCCCCGTCACACATTCATTTGACACCTGTTTCACAAGTTGAAACAGTTACAAAGAATACAGTTTCTGGCACATTGTAAATATTGACACAAAAATGAAACTGCCACATCACCTTTTAAGATGTAACCAGATGCGACAGAAACAGTTACAGATTTGATGCTCAGCCTGATCCGGGGAAGCCGGGAGGGCTCAGAGGGTTCAGTGCTCGCTTTGCAGCCCCAGGGACGGAGGATGGAATCCCGGCCCCGGCCCGTGTGGCCCGATATGCTGAACTGGGGTGCGCTTCCCATGCGGGAGCCCCCCAGCCCAGTTCCCACCCTGCACGGCCCCCGCCCACCTGTGTGGAACGAAACCATGTCAAAAACTGATGATGTGCAACTATGGGGACTGCCTGGGCCCTCCCTCTTCTCTCTGCGTCTGTCTGTCTAAAACAGTAAAATTAATCTTAAACAAACAAAAACATGATCCGTTTACAAACAGTGCGTGACCAAACTCCTTTAACATCCCAATACCGGACATCCCTGTGACACACAGAACTCGTATCTCCATCTGAATTCTTCCACAGATACTTATCCAAGAGAGTATTTTCACATTTGAAACTCTTACTGATCACTCTACATACCTCTTTACAACCAAAGCGTGCATACACATGGAAATTTTCAAGTTTGCTTCATTTCCTGCGAGGCTTTGAGTGTTAGAAAAATCCTTCTGGGTTTATTTATTAGTCCAGTGATCAGTTCACAACTGAACAAAACACCAATACATTACAAGTGCGGAAGAGTAATTATGAGCCGTGGGAAGGACTTTTGTTGGAAACGCAACTCCTAAGGAACGGGCTTTCTCCTTAGTTCACGGTGGGGCAGGACGGTGGCTCTGCTGGACGGATACGGCTCCTCCATCTGTCCCACCCTGGTCTCTCCTCTGCGGACGTCGGTGCCCAGCCGGGGAGGGAAGCAACGTTGCAGCAGCCGGACGCAAACCTCTGAACCCCTCCCGGTGCTGAGCCCCAAATCCTGGGTGACCATCAGCAGCTCCGCCTTCGGGGGGAGGAGCCAAGCACTGCAAATCACTGGGCTTCCCCAAGGACCTTCTGTGACCCAACAGTTTGTGTGCACCTTTCCTGGTGAACAGTTGTTTTAAACAGTGTTTATTAGCTGTTCACGTAAACTTTGTCACAGGTCCTGGAGCTGCAAATGCAGTTGACTCAGGATATGGGGACGCAGGGCGTGTAATCCGATCGGCAGAGCGGGTTCCACACATGTCAAGCCCTGCGGCCTAGCAGACGCGCTCTTGGTTGGAAGGTGACTTTATTCAAATGCTAATGTGCATTTCCAGGGATATTACAGAATACACGGAGATTTAACTTCAGGAACTTTATAAGACAACTAAAGGCAACTCAAGATTAAATTAATACAAACCTATGGTAATTAATGCATCTACTATATAGCAAGTTGCAAGAGCAAGAAAACCCATCGCTACCGTCTTCTGAAGGATGGAGTCTGTGATAATACAACGCAACGTCCCTAGAGTGACAGGCAGTTACTCCACCAGAAGGTACGGCCGAAGGCATGGACTCCCTTTGGTAAATGTGTGTGAATGTTAAAACTGATGTGTACTTTTGAGATGAACGAAATGACAATTAAGTATAAAAAAACAGGAATAATTCCATTTATTTTGTTACACATCCTGATAGAATTTTCCTTATAAATCTAAAGAAAGAACCGCATATGCTGTTTAAAAACAATCGCCCTGGCAGCCCTCAAGCTGCATTTACTTTGCTGTTGGGGTGGCAAATGCTAAGCATTTAATAAGATGATATGAGATGGGGACTGATCACAGAGCACCTCCTGAAATGAGTCAGTGAGTTTCATCTCATTGATTAATGTCCATCCACAATGAACAAGACTGTGGGCAGGCTCGAGCGGGGCATTATCTCATCTCTCCCGGGGTCCGTGACAGTCCCCAGAACACTCGTTAAAGAATGGTCACCCACGTCCCAGTTTCCACTTTCTCTTCCCACCTAGTGACACGCCAAGCAGGATTTTGGCATGCTGGTGGCTTCACTAGCAAATAGTTATTCTTTGCAGAACAGCCAAGCGAGTCACGCGGTGCTGACAGCCCCCCGGGCCACCAGCCAGCACGCATGGGCAGTGGGCCCTGGTGCCCAGCTCCCGTCTCTCCAGCCCTTGCCGACACCAAACCATCCGTCCCCTGCCTCCACCCACCCTCACAAACAAAACACTTTTTTTTCAACTCACAGCGAGCTTGTCTGCCCTGCAGCCCACGGGCGGCCCAACGAGAATTCATAAACTTCCCTAGAACATGATGAGGTTTTGCTCCCTCCACCTGGGAGCTCTTCCCAGCCGCCCTGTCCCAAGTCCCCGGGGCGGTGGCCCCTCGGCTCAGACCCCGGCAGGGCTCGGCCGGGTCAGGGAGGGCTGCCCAATGTCAGGGCCGTTTCCCTGGGGGTGGGAGACAGGACGGCACTGCTCCGACCCTGACCTCTGCACTCAGGGAGGCAGACAGAAGGAAAGGCTGGCTTGCCAGGGCCGCCCTGTGTGATGCCCTCGAGGTCCAGAAGGCAGAGACGGGCAGAAACCGGTCACGGACGTTACTTTGTGTGACAAGTCACCTGAAAAGCTAAATCATTTGCAGGAAAAGAACCAACAGAAAGGATATTACACCAAGGCCGTTACTGGTAACACCTTTTTAATAGGTCAAAGTAACTGTACAGTTCATTATATTCTTCCTGAGAATAATTTATATCCCCCAACACACTAAAGGGAGGGTGTAGTTCTCAAAAGCCTCTCACAGACGGATGGCGGGACTGGGCGTCAGAAGAAAACCGGGTCTGTTCCGCGTCCTTCTCTCCTGGGAGGACGCGCACAATGAAAGGTTAGTTAGCTCCAGTGGCTGTAAATAGTCAACATGGCTTCAATCTTTCTGTATAAATTATATAAAAATGGAAAACGGGGATGGTTCCAGAGCCTCTTCTCAATGCAGTGTGGAGGTGCTCTGGGGGAAAGCACGTCTGCTTCCAAGTAACATCGCTACAAAAAACTGGCACATTATTCTGGTGGAAGAAGGGAAGTTTTTAGTGTGTCCTACAGCTGGTTTCCAACCAAACGCTTCGCATCTCCTCGTGAAAGTAGAAGGCAGGAGACGAAAGAGCTGAGTTTTTCTTCTGAAACGACTCAAGTCTTCAAAATATAGCTTTAAGTTCTTTCTTTGTAAAGTGGTATCAGCATATTGCAACGGAAGGGTCCTACGGCGACGAGAATTCCGTCTGGACGAACAGTCTGTGGCCGGCGGAACTCGCCCCTCACCTCGTGGGCGCCAGCACGCCACCGGCGCGGCCGTGAGAGCCCAGCACGGACGCAACCTCCTCTTCACGATTCTGCCGCGCACGACTCTCATGCTCAGAAAAAGGCCACCGTTTGGATCCTGAACTTTTCTGAACACCGTGAGAAAAAATAAACAAGGAACGAACCCAAATGAAAACGTGGTTAAACGCACGGGGAGATTTGCGGCGGCTGTCCGTCGAAGGGCGCGGAGCGTGCTGGGGACCGCGGGCCGGGGCCTCGCTGCTGGTGGACGCGGAGCCGCGGGCTCCGGGCGGCTCAGTGCGGCCTGGGCTGCGCGAGCACCTTCAGTCTCGCCTGGTCGATGACGTCGAGCAGGTTCTTGGCGTCCACGGCCAGGGCGTGCGCGGCCGTCAGCATCTGCTTCTTGTACTCGTGCTGCAGGCTGGTCATGACGTACTGCTGCGCTACCTTCATCTTGCTGATGAGCTCGCCCAGGTCCGAGTTCAGCAGCTTCTGGGCCATCTCGATCTGCAAGGACGGCAGTGTTGGCCCGTCAGACCCCGAGCTGCCTCCACGGGAAGAACCAGGGCCCGTCAGACCCCCGAGCTGCCTCCACGGGAAGAACCAGGGCCCGTCAGACCCCCGAGCTGCCTCCACGGGAAGAGTCTTTCTTTCCTGCCCTTAGCGACCTTCCTAAAGGCGGCGGCTGTGCCTCCCCTGGGTGCCCCCTGCCCCCGGCGCGCCCTACCTCTCGGTGAGTGCTGGCGGGCAGGGCCGGAATGGTCTCGTCCACGGTGGCCAACAGCGTCCGCAGGGCCAAGCCGACCTCCTGGGAGAAGAGAGCACACCGCGTAAGGACACGCAGGAGTGGCAGCTTCCGCTGCAGGACTGTCACCTCCTTCCCACCACTTTAAGGGCACCTGCTTCTCTTCCCCTCAGGGCAGAGCCCGATCCTGTGGTTACGAGGCCGCTTGCGTCTGAACACCCGCTGCTGCGCTAGCGCGGGAGCCCCGTGTCTCCCCCTCTCGTCTGCACCCCCCCAGGTCAGGCGTGCCCACCGCCAGCGGGAAGCCGGGCAGCGCCCGCCCCTCTGATACCTCAGAAGCCCACGAGGCCAGCACAGGGCCGTGCCCGCTGCCACAGGACACGCTTGGCGCAGGACCTGTCGGCATGTGCGACACGGCAGACGAGCGGGGACTTGCCCCCGGCTCCCCCACCCCAGGCGTGTGTGAGCAGCACGTGTTACGGGCCTGTTGCTGCAGGACACACCCCATGAGGGTCCAGGTCAGGAGCGGCGAGCGTGCGACCTGCAGCGCAGGCCTGGCCGCGGGCGCCTACCTTCACCATGGGCACGTACTCCTCCGGCGGGGCCGGCTGGATCCTGCTGGACATGTCGATGACGGCCTTCACCAGGCCGGTCACGTCCTCGTACACCCTGTCGCTGGTGCGGTCCAGGTTGGCAGTGGGAGGAGGGCTGATTTCCTGGGGCTGAAGCTGCCAACACAGAAGCCGGTGACTGCTCTGCGCTGCACTAGGTCCCAGACCCAAGCAGCCCACGGAGCCACCGCTCCGACCTGCACGGGGCGCGGCTCGTTAGGGTGACGGCATTCACCCGAGCAACAAACAGGCGAGGCGCTCGTTTTTTCTAACCCTGAGCTCAGTTAAAGAAAGTGAGAGGGAATCATACACGATACTAAAAAGCCCCAGATTGTTTCAGACAAGTGATTCAACGTCCCCCCAAATCATTCACCAGAAGAGACAGAACGCACGTATCTTATGTCTTGCTGAGGATTTCAGAGAGAGCTGGCGAAGGCGTCGAGGGCTCTAGGTTAAGACTAAGAATTCCGCCTGCTTTGAATGTGGCAGGAGGAACTACATGGCTCAGCCACCAAGTGGGAGGCGGCTCTTCCGCGATTCTCGGAGCTGACAGACGTCACCTCCTGTCTGCGGGGGTGCCGCTGGGGCCCAGTGCTGCCCCTCCAGTGGGGTGGCCGCGGCTCCCTCGCAGGAAGGAACATACATGGAAGTGGCCACCCTGGGGCCGGGAACAGAGGCACGTCACCCGAGGTCATCCACGACAACCCGGGCCCTGAGAGCCACCGGGCCCCTGGGAAATCTTCAGCAGCGCTTAAACATCTAAGCTGGCTGCAGCAGGCCCGAAGGCCAGTCTGTGTGCTTTCAAACGACTGCACTACAGGACAGAGTCGCTGTGCGTTCAGGAACCCGCTACCAGGACTCAGTCGCAAGTGCTAGGCCGCTCCTGAGCCCTCGGGCCGCCTTTGCCCGAGGAGGCCCGAACCTGGATGCTCAGGACGGGGCACGAGACAGAAAAGGCCAACAGCAGCGCCCGTCTCACTCCAGCAACTCTAGACGCTCTTTGGTGGGGAGCCAGGCAGAAGCGCACTCCCCACACCCAGGTTTCTGGTCGTCACATGCAGAGCGCTGGGGTGACACAGAGGCAGACAGACACACATACAATGTGCTTACCCTCCACGGCTATTGTCGCACGGAAGGTGAGGAAAAGTTAAGGAAATTATCAGAGAAAGGGAAAAAAGAAAAACAGTGTTAATCAAGGGAGCAGACGAAACCCCCATCAAAACACACGAGCAGAACAAGGGGCAGGGGCCGCTGGTCTCCCAGGCGGGGCGTGGGCCCCCCACGCAGTCAGCACGGAGGTCGCGTGCACCACGCCTGTTTCCACGAACTAACGCGGAAAACGTGCAAGCCCGATAGTGGCCGTCTGGCAGCCGTGCAGGAACCACAAGGACGAGGGGTCTTCAAAGAGGAGCAGACATGCTGTCAGCACCGAAAGCTGCCCATCGGACCTGAGGGACCCGGTCCCTGTGCCCTGGCCCCTGGCTCCCTGGGAACCGGGCCTCGCCGTCCACCCACGCGGCCACAAGACAGACTCTGGACGCGGGCTACGTCTAAAGACATGAGAAGCTTATTCTAAACCCTGCTTCTGAGCCAGTTCGTACAATTAGGTTCCTTTACGTTTTATTTAACGTCTTTTTCTCGACGGCTTAAACTCAGGCTATCCCACGTGACTTAACGGGCAGCGTTAGCTGGGGGACACGTGGCTGTCCTGTCCTGTCCTGTCCTGGGAACCGTCTGAGGTTGTGTCTTCCTATGTAAGCTCAGTAGAGCAATCAGTGTCGAGCTCGACGCTCCAGGGTGCTGCTCCCGTGCACTGGTAGCGGGGAGGTCACATGTTCCTGTCATGTTCCACGTGGCAGGAGGCACCTTCACACGGGGCGGACACGGAAGGCATAGTGCTTCCTGAGGAGCCAGCCGCAGCCATGCCAGCAGCCGGGACCAGCCCGGGGCTGTACGCTGGGCCGGGCGGGGGTTCTAACCCATTTAAGCTTGCTCTTTTTCCCTCCGTATTTCCGTTTTGCCAAACGTGCTTCCACGGACCATGACAGTGACACCCCCAAAGCAAAAGCTTTGCTTGGAAACATGTTACCAGTTTCCGGCAGAGACAGCCAGTTCAGCCACTTAGGTGGGCGCGTAAGAATCGAAACGGAAAGCCGCTGAGACCGACTTCTGGCCACAGGCTACTTGGATGCGTTACTTTAGTGACACCTCAAAGGGAAGCCTTTCCTTATTAAAACAGGCAGATCTGATAACCTCCATCAAACAGATGGGTAACGAATAGAGATACACACCTGTGCTTACTAATTAAGAACATTCTTATCTATACATTTAAGTAAGTGTGATTTCCATTAAGATTTCTACTTGCTTAATACCCTGTATTAAGGATGTTTTCCAGGTACACTTACATTTATTCATGTACCGTACTCCTACTGTGAAAAATGAACACACGTCAGGAATCTAAGCTGGTATCCACTCTACTTATAAAGGTGGTTTTCCCTGTATTAGAATACAAGCCACTTTTCAAGTCTGCTCTCGTGGCTTATGACAGTTAAGAAAGTTCATTCCCCTAATTTCTCCCTCTTCCTTTATCTACGTCAAGACACCACGTCTGGAAGGGCTGTGTCCTCCTCTGCTCCTCCCGGCAGACGACCCCGTCTGAGGCAGCAGAGGTGCCGGGGGCGCCCCTGGGCTTGGGGCCCGAGTGAGGCCAGGCCCTGGGCAGTGCTGTGGGCGCAGCACCCACTTCTCACGACCTGCCAGCCCAGCGCACCTCCCCGACCACCGCGCTCTGGGCTGCGGGCTGACTTGGACCCTGTGCCTGGAGATGACACATTTCTCTTCCCTGACGCCCCGAGATGGCTAAAGGCCTGCTTCTGCCCCAGAAGGGCACCTCGGAGCAGAATCACACGTCTGCACAGCCAGGCTGTGGCTAAACGCGGCTCAGCTGGGAAGAGGACCAGCCCCAGTGTCATGCAGCTCAAGTGAAGATCCAAAATGCACAGACAGACGTCCCAGCCCTTGGCGCAGGGGAGGCACGGAACCACGCGGTTATCAGTGACTGAAACCATATAGTCGGACTCTAAGATGCCATCCAGTGTAAGATGCACCTCTTTTTTTGTGCCACTAAGAAAAAATGCTGCCAATTAAGCCCACACATCGTCTAGGTTTTACAGATTAAAATGTGACAAAGAGGGAGTACATTTGAGAAGTAACTGGTGTTGAATGGAAAGTGAGGCGGCAGGTGCTCTGAGCCCAGCCCTCTGTGGACCAGGTGGGGGACCTGGTGAGCTAGAGCACACCCCTGGGGATGTGCACCCCAAGTCTGGAGAAGCACCTGGCTGTCAACGCCAGAGTCCCACACTCCCCTCGCTGAGGGCGGCTCCACAAGCAGCTCCGGCCTCAGAGGGGAAACGACGGCCTCACTGAGAAACCCGAGGATGGGGAGCCGCTGGGTCCCCCGTACCCAGGATGCTGCTTCAGGAAACTTAGAACCAGAAGCCGGGAAGCCGGGAGGGCTCAGCGGGTTAAGCACTCGTTTTGCAGCCCCGGAGCCCGAGGATCGAATCCCAGCCCCGGCCCAGGAGGACCCACATGCTGAGCTGGGCTGTGCCCCCAGTTCAGTTCGTGCCGGGGCCCATGCGGGAGGCTCCCGGCCCAGTTCCTGCCCTGTGCAGCCCTGTGCCCACCTGTGGAGTGACACTATATGGAAAACTAATGCTGTCAACTATGGAGACTGCGCTGGGCCCTCCCCCTTCTCTCTCTGTCTCTGTCAAAAAGAAAGAAGCCAGAAGCCAACCCAGCACTTACTCCTAGCAGCTGCCCGCTCAGAGGAACACGAATTCAGAAAGTAGGGCCTGACGGAGGCCCTGCGTCTATCACGCGAGGGGAAAAACGGGGAGGGAAGTTTTGCCTGAAGCTGCTGCCGACTCTTGGGGGCTCAAGCCAGCGCCACTGCGTGCTGCAGCCACGGCAACCCCACCCCGCGGACCCGGCTTCCGGCACTGGCTCCACCGCAGGCCGCCGGCTCATCGACCGAGAGCGAAAGGACCCCCCAGAGCCCGAGGCTCCGAAGCCCACCTTGACGCCCTCGTTGTAACTGTCCCCAGGGCTGCTGAGGCTGGCCGGGCTGCCCAGGTGGCCGGGGGCTCCGGGGCGTGGAGGCTTCTTTGGCGGAGCTGCAGGATCTGAAGGGAACAAGACTCGTTGACCATGTGCCTTCAGGAAGGGCAGCATGGCCGGGGAGGCACCTCTGGCGTCTACACAGCGTTCTTGGCCTGGGCCGAACTCGGGACGCATCCCCCGTGCCAGGGCTTGCAGGGGGAAGCGTGTTAAAAACTCCCCGAGGCACTCCAAAGCTAAGGAAGTAACGCTTTTAGAGCTGCTCCCTCCCAGTTACACCACCTTGTGACCCACAGCCCTGTCTTCACTCACCTGGTTTCCCCACAGGCTGATAGATGTGCTGGTTCCCAGTCTGTGGGAGAAGAAAACGTCCGTCAGTGTGTGAGCGTGCCCGAAAAGCTCCCCGCCGTGAGCACCTGCAGTGAAGCTGGGCTCAAAGACCAACGAGCTGAGGGCGGCGGGCTGTGCTGAGTCTCAGCTGGGGAAGGGGGCTAGGGAAACACGCACATAATGCCACCAGGGCGTGACGGAACATGGTTCCCGCCCCACATCCACCTGTGTGGAGTGAAACCATGTCACACCTAATGGGGACTGCTCTGGGCCCTCCCCCCTTCTCTCTCGCTGTCTCAAACAAACACCACATCATTAAAGTAAATAAATAACAAAATGCAAAAGAATTTTCTGGTTGATACTCAGGTAACAGGAAAAGTTCAAATACCAGAGAGATTCTATGCTCAGAACATTCTACATTGTCACCAAACATCCGCATCACACACTGTACTAAGCAGCGACACAGGTGTGCTGGGAGGGGCAGGCACGCGGGTGTGCTGGGAGGGGCGGGCACGCGGGTGTGCTGGGAGGGGCGGGCACGCGGCTATGCTGGGAGGGCAGCAACATGGGTGTGCTGGGAGGGGCGGGCACGCAGGTGTGCTGGGAGGGGCGGGCACGCGGGTGTGCTGGGAGGGGCGGGCACGCGGGTGTGCTGGGAGGGGCGGGCACGCGGGTGTGCTGGGAGGGCAGCGACATGGGTGTGCTGGGAGGGGCGGGCACGCGGCTGTGCTGGGAGGGGCGGGCACGCGGGTGTGCTGGGAGGGGCGGGCACACGAGTCCCTGCTGGCAGGACCGGGGTCGGCGTGTGGGTCAGGTCCTGCCGTGCTGCCGCGCATGGAGCTGTGGCCTTGCGGGACCCTCTCGGCTGCGTGGGGCTCTAGTCTCCCACTTGTGAACTGAGGCTAATGACAGCTACTGATGCGAGCTTCACAAAATAAACATGCTGTCAACCTGCGTCCTGATCTGAAAATCCACGTCTACGTTTTACGCAAATGGCTGGCTCAGTTTCCACCAGCCGGTTACCAGTGTGTGTAGTGACCCGGCCCATTACCCCCCACCACTTTCTAGCCAATACATTCGCCCTGGAACCGTGGAATGTTTTCAAAAGCGTGAAGTTGGGCCAAACCAAATAGTTATCGTGAGCCAGGGACAGCAGAGAAGAGAGCAGACGTGTGCAGTGTGCGTCAACCCCGGGAAGGAAGCAGCCGCAGCCTGAACTGCTCAGCCAGTAGCAGCCTAAACTGGGCGCCTGCTGTCACGTGCGTGTTGGCATCTGGCTCTGTGATGGGTGACTTTGGGCAAGTTTTCTTCTACCGGCCTCAGTTTACTCATTGGTAGAGCATGAATGTTGACAGAAGTGCTGAGGACTCAGCACAGCACCCTATAGTACTAAGCACATTCTCATTAGCACTAAGCACTCTGTCGCCCAGACCAGATGCACAGCAAACACTACGAGATCACAAGAGGACCCTTCATGTGTCGCCTGCTTTACAAAGTGGTTCTGAATCATCCTTCTATGCAGGTGTAACATTCATTTATTCACTCACTCCACTCATTTCTGGGTCTTCTATGTGGCCCGCCCTGGAAAACACGGCATTTGCCTTTTCTAATAAATTCCCGTGAGTAACAACTAGGCTTCACTTTCGCTCTGATTCTCACTCTTTCTCTGTTAGTTAGGTCAGGCCACTCGTCACATGAAGTCTTTTTGACGGAAGGAAGGTGTGTGTGGGGGTGATTTCGGGCTCGGGAGGAAGGAGGCCTGAGCGGGGGCCGTCTCAGGGGCAGAGCAGGGACAGCGCCTGGTGGGGTCCTCGGAACTGTGCCCACGGGGCCAGCCGGTGGCACCACGTCAGAAGTAAACCAGGGGAGGAGACGTTCCTCCGTAGGTCTGCTACCTAGCACGCATGGGTTTCCATTTTTTTTACTGGAACTTCTTGAAGTGTTTCAGAAATCTGTGCTTATTTTAACCAGACACCTGCCACCGGAAACCCTAACAAAACAATTTTAACCATTTTCCCCAAAAGACTAGGGGATAGTTCTAGCAGGTTTTGAATATACTTGGAACTAGACTATTTCTTTAAAGAGAATAGCGGGCATTGCCCCTCACAACACCCAGGAGAAAAATTCTTGCTTAAACCAGTTTTCTGTGACTGGGGACATTTTTATAGTCATGCAGATAGGAGTGTAACGATTCGCAAGTGAGCACTTGTGTAGCAGTTAGTAAGGATACGTGTTGGTCTAGGACCCAGCGAGCTCAGTTCCCTAGGCAACGACTGTGTGCCGGGGCAGACAGCTCTGCATCTGGTAAGGACGCTGTGCTGTGCATCGTATGGTCAACGACAGGCTGAGGCGCCTCTACGGACCGGGTGACGGTGCTCCACAGCACGAGACCAGCCCCCGTGCCGCCGAAGCGTGGCCACTGCTTACCGGGCCCTGGAGGCTCCCGTCCTCCCTGTCGCTGCCCCGAGAGAGCCGCACGTCAGGTTTCTACAGCGGAGACAAAACCACAGTGTCACGGTTGGTGTGAAGATCACGTGCATATTCTGAACCCAGTCCCTTCCTTTCATAACACAATTTTCCTTTGAATACTAAGAGCTGAGAGGGCCCCAGTTTCAGAAAAGTTCTCAAAACTCAGAGAGGACAAACTCTGGTCGGCTGCCCAAGCCAAGTCTCTTCCTAACAAGGGACCCTGCCCCCGGGACGCCGATCAGCGGGCACCGAGTCCTGCTCGCTGCCTTGTGTGCGGCAGTCTTGCCAAAGCAGCGACAGTCCAACGACAAGCCCTCCCCGCAAAGCAGATGTAACGCTCCCTCTCCGGCTTTGGAAGACGCCCTCTTGAGACAGACGCCAGCAGGGCTCACAGCGGGCGAACCCCCCGAAGGGCCGTTACCAGGAACCGCTCCTCCTTCTCCAGCCAGCGCTGGTCCTCCTCCATCTCCTGCTGCTGCCGGATCAGGCGCTCCTCCATCAGGTGGGGCGGCAGCGCGTGCCCGACGGGGCGCAGGTCCAGCGCACTGGGGTCCTGGGAGGGGCCACACACTCTCTCAGAAGCCCGCTACAACGTGCTGACTGCTTTTCTCAATGTCTTTCCAAAAAATGACGCCAGACGAGGCTGGTGGAAACTGGTTCTTACACTGCATGAAGGAGCACCTCGCTGGAGGCTGAGTGAGCAAGTGCTAAGCATGTTTGAAAAGTGTGCGCTCGCTACGCTCAGCTCCTCACACGATGCGTTATAAGGAAATAACCCAAGGCTCCTGCAGAGGCCGCCTCGGTAGGTGGCAGCGGGAGCGACGAGGGGCGTGCGGGGGCTTAGCTATGGCAGACGCGCACTCATAGTAACAGGGGCTCTGTCGTCTTCCTCGCCTCACGGACATGCTGACCTAGTCCACTCAGGGCTCTACCTTTCAAGCAAATGGGCTGATGACGTAGCATCTCTCCTCTTTAATGAGAAAGGTTCACAGGGCAGAAAGCGTTTGTGGAGACGGAGTGTCCTGATTTTGGCCTTAGGTCATCAAAATCAAGAGCTCTTGGGATTTAGAAATCTTCACCACTAACACACTGAAGGCCAGAACATCCCCTTTACCTCCACGCTGGGCTGCCACAGCGAGATCTCCTGGGGTCTGTGATTCCACGAATCGGTTTGGTCCAGGAGCGACGTCGGCCCCAGGTAGATGCTGCTGGCCATGGCTGGGATCCCATGGGAGCCCGCGTAGCCAGAGACCTGCAGACGAGTGAGCAGGTCACGTCCTGACACAGGGGCCTCCCGCACAGCTCTGCTTCCCACGGGAAGGAGTAACTAGGATCAGAAAATGCTGTGGCAGCAGAATATTGACCCCCAGGATGTCCACGTTCTGTCCCCTGGCACCTGCGAACACGACCCCTCACACTGCAGAGGGATTATACATGAGGACTCCTGAGACGGGGAGATCAGCTGAGTGGACCCAATGTGATCGCAAGGCTCTTTCAAAGCGCAGGCGGGAAGCAGAGGGGACAGAGTGGGGTGTGACCACTGAAGAACAACTCTGACTGCCGGCTATGGCTGACCAGGGAGGGGCACGGGCCGGGAGTGCAGGAGCCTCTAGAAGCTGGTGGGACCGACAGACAGAGCCTCACTGAAGCCCCAGGAAAAGGTGACCTGTTACTGTTACGGTCGTGTTAGACAAACACACACCAGAAAATCAGAAACAACCTACTCTGGAATCTTATAGTCACGGCAGAGCTGGGAGCAGAGCACCCTGGGATGCAAAGACAACAGGCGGCCATACACATGGCTGCAGACTGTCCTGTCCACCCACCACTACCCCCCAACACAGACAGCCCCCCTTCCGAATGCATGTCCTCCAATGAACTGGGCCCGAGGCAGTGAGAAGCCACGTTCCAGCAAGGACGACTCGGCGGAGACAAGACACGCCGTGCGGCTGGCCTTGCAGAAAAGGGCGCAGGCGCCAGGGAGCCCTGGGTGTCCCTGCAGGATCCCCCTCCATCTGCACTTGATTCCACAGCTCGGCAGGCTGCATGGCCAGGGCTGTCAGTTAATTTGTTAACGAGATCAAGCACAGCTGAATCCCGACTTACACAGAGCAACACACCCTTCAATAAAGGCCTTGTGTATTTGTTAGGTCTCCAGGCATTGACTTACACCAAATTCCACACGACACTATGTAACTAGTAAACTTCCAAGTAAGATATACAGATAGCTCTCACAGTTTACTTAGAAGAAAATATTTAACAAAAAAATTCTACTAAACATAAATGCTACATCACTACTATTTTTGGTCAGAATGGCAACCACTGCCAGAGAACTTTTAGGGATTTTCACAACGAAGCGACTTCCCATGATCTTAGGCAGTTTTCTATCTAACAGCAGCCACGGGAAAGGAAAGGCCCACACTGTTCTCACTCACACGGTAAGGCAACGCAGGGCAGCATTCCATCTGTTCTGTGAAACAATGAATGTTTTCATTTATTCACTGAACTCTGTTCTAACACTGTTCTAGGAACTTACAGGGGAAACAAGTTCCTTTCCCCAGGGGCTTCCACTCTAGAGGGGACAGACACTGACAACTGGCCCCACGAGGCCTGCCAGGACTCCCAGGGCACTCCCTTCCTGCCGTCGCAGCCGCAGCGCTGCCAGGCTTTCTCCGCACCGTCCTGGCGTCCTTCCTGCTCCGTGCCCCTGAGCTCTGACTTCCTGCTCCTCAGGGAACGCTAGTGCCCTCCATCCAAGACAAGAACCAAAAACCGTGGACTTCGCTTCTGGCCCTTCTCTTCCAAGGACAGTCTTTTCTAATCGGTGCAGGGTATCTGCCTGTAACTCTAACACTCTTTCCACACCGCGTACCAGGACCTCATCTGGTTTTAAGGCGATTTTAAATATTATGCTTCCCGTCCAGAAACTGCCCAGTTCAGTGTCACGGCTGCACAGTGTGTGTCTGCCGGACCCACCCTGCACGTTCTCAGAAACAGGCCTGACACGGATGAGACGTGTGCCACCTCCCAGCTGCTTTCAGACCGAGTGACTGGTTACAGCCCCTGTCTGCATGGAGAAGGCAGGACAGACTCGTCGACAACCGCAAGGCTGGCCACTTTCTTAGCTTTCTGCTGTAAGTGCCAAATCACACGCATAAACACACAGCTATAAACATAAGGCACCTGCCCACCCCCAAACGGGCCAAGGACAAAGCCACACATCGCGTACCTGGTAGTGGTTGCTCTGTACCATGTGCTGTGGGCTGGGGCAGAAGCCTTCGCTGGACCTCGGGCTGGGATAACCAGGTCTGCTGGGCTGTGGACGAATGGAAGAGCGTCCCATGAATGCGTGCTCTGACCACTTTGGTAAATCTATGTTTTATTGAAAATAACAGAGAAAGCTATTTCTCTACAAGAGCAATGATAATAAAGGACATAATAATAAAGGGTGCCAAGACATTTCAGTGGGGGAAACAGTGTTCTCAGCAAACGATGCCGGGCCAGCAGGACACCACGTGTGAAAATATCGAGTGGACTCCTTCCTCACAACAGACCCAAACCTCATCTCCAAACGCATCACAGATTTAAAGATTTTCATTTTTGTTGTGTTTGACAGAAAGAGAGAAAGAAAGAGAGAGAGAGAGAGAGAGAGAGAGAGAGAGAGAGAGAGAGAGAGAGATAAGGGCCCAGAGCAGTCTCCATAGCTGCACGCCGTTTGTTTTCCACATGGTTTCATTCCCGCCCATCAGGACCGGGATGAAGGGAAGGGAAGGGAGCGAGGCCCCGTGAGCCCCGGGAGGAGGGAAGCCCAGCGCCTGTGTCTGAGTAAGTGCATCTGCTGCCCCGCCCCTGCTGTGCTCACACTGTCCTCTCTGCTTGCAGAGCAGCTCCTGTCCTTTGAGTCTTTCCCGTTACTTCTTTCACGGAGCAGCTCCCCACTTCCCACCCGACACGCACGGAAGTCCTCTGGGCTTGTCAGGTGTTCGCATGCTGACAGGGCCGGCACAGGCCTGCACCTGCTCCAGCCCGGCTGCTACGGGCTCGTAGTCTGAGGGTGGAAAACGCTTCTCTGTCCCCTCAGCGCCACCGCATTCCAGCATCCCACATGCAGCTCACGCCAAACTTAACTGCTTAGGACAGACCCCCCAAGACACCCTGAAACAGGACAGGGACATGAAGGGGGCCTGACTCTGAACACTGCCGGGGCCATTTCCTAAGCAGGCTCCAGGGAGCCCCCAGGGCCAGCCTGCAGGTTTGTGTGTGTGAGGTTTCATCTGAACGAATGGGTAGAAGGAGACAAGACGCAGTTTGACTCTCTCCGTACAGTCGTTTTGAAGGTACGTGTTAACACGTATGCGTTACAGTGGCTGTACAGGAATGGCTTCCCCGGCCTCGATATGCTCAGGGCTGTTGTGAAGATGAGAGAAGCTCACACACGTCAAGTTCTCCCATGAGACTGGCTTCCAGGTGAGCACCCGGAAGCGCTACGGTTTACCAGAAATCCCACACCTCCTCGGAGGCAGAAACCTGATTTAACTAAGCGAACGAGGGAGCCGAGGGGGAGTGCTGTTGCCACTCCTGAGTGAGGGGGCAGAGGAGGGAAACCTGACACCCCCTGGCCCAGCAGTGCTCAGGGAACCCGAGGGTACTTGTGAGGGTCACAGCGGTGGGCACAGGGATGCGGGAAGGAGGTGGGAGACAGGCTGAGCACCTGTCCTACCCCCTGTAGGCATCCCTCAACCTCATGGAGGTATAACAACAGCAAAGTCCTATCAACGAGACCCAAACCACTGTTTGACATAGAAACACAGGGAATATTTTGCAGTTTATCAGACACTGAATTTTCCAGAATAGCAACTACTGTGTACATGGATGGACAACTTTACTTTGGTGTAAACTTTACCAAGATTTTCCGCTGATGTAGAAAATCCTGTCACCAAGACAATGGGATTCACGTTCAGTTGCAGCAGGGGTGCCATGTGTGGCCGCGGTGTTCACGGTGGGTCCCCCGGGGTCCCCACCACCCCTCCCAGTGGAATTACACCCGAGTACTTAATACAGGCCTGTGCACAATAACGTCATCAACATTTATTTCTCTTGTACAGTTAGCGGTCTCCTGGCAGAACTGGTACTTTGAAACGAGTAGGTCACTTTACCACCTCTGTATCGGGATTAGAAACGGGACGGCATCAAGCATCGTCTATAGAAACGGAGTACTAGGTCCGGCGAGGGTTACGAAGCACTGCTCTGAGGCACCTACTCTTCAAACTCTTTTTCAGGGCCCCTCACAGTCTCAAAAATGACTGAGGACTCCAGGAGCTTTTGCTTATCTGGAATACGGGGGCTGTCCGGAAAAAATGCAGCCACTGTCTACGCAACGAGAATGGTTACATGGCCACATACTTCCAGACAGCCCTGTACATCTACAAATACTTACATTATTAGAAATAGTAACAAACGAATCACATGTTTATGAGAACACTACTCTTCCATCCCCCAGAGAGGCGGTGAGGGGGCGGAGCCGTGTCCATGGCGTGGCTCCTGCGTGTCACTGGCTCGCTGCCGCACAGAGACCGGCTCTCACAGCGACACACTTGGAAAGGACGGAGAATCTTAATGGTTTCTGGGCACAACTGTGGATATCGTTTTCTGATACTATTGACACCCAAACTCAGCAAGTGGCAGTTTCTTACAGGTGACTTGCCACGTGGAATCTGAAACCAGGCTGCTCCATTAAACCCACCACCGCTGTCTTGCACTGTGAGCCTTGACTCACGCGTGATTCGATCACTTGGAAAACATGGGTCTCTATGCGCGACTCTGAACCACCGCAGCCCGCCTGCCGGGTCCTGTCAAGCACGAGCGGTTTCCATGCACAGAGGGCCCGTCCAGGTGCACCTGTCACACAGCGCGCTGCACGTGCACTGCCGACTAACTGGCAGCCTTCCATGGCTTCACCAGGGGCACCCCCGAGCACACGTGTGCTCCTGTGAAGCGTGCGGTGTCCACTGCTGTCTGTCAACACACCAAGCAAGGCTTTTGATCTCAGGGCCCTTTAAAATGGCCTTGGGGAACCCCCCTCCCCGCGAGGTCCAAAGATTACTCTTTTAAAACTGTTGTTCTGAAATACTCTTTTTTTTTTTTTTTTTAAACCCTGAGGGTTCCACTGATCTCCCAGGAATCTGCAGAACAAATGAATGAGCCCTAAATGGGACTGTGCCCACACAGGCCCTTCTCAGGCAGACTCCCCCAGATTAGTGTCCTGTGAACAAAGGGAATTATGTGCTAACGTGAGATCAGTAACAGTTTCAATAATCTGCTTTGTGGTTATAATGCTTTTGCCATTAAGAAATTATAATTAAGCTTTCCCTTTTTAATCTTGAATGGGTGAGAGGAGAACATCTCCCTTTAAAAAACTAGTTCATTTACATTACAAATTTTATTCATTAGTACATAAAATTCACCTATAACAGGATGAGCCCACTTGAACTGAAGTCCTCTAAGTGGGATTCAGTTGTCCTAAGACCGCGCGGGCAGAACTAGAAACAGGCCCTTTGCACAGGACAGGAAACCGCAAGAGGAAACACTGGCCCACCTGCCGCGCTGGACAAGGCGGACTCGGTTCCGACCTGTCAGTGCTGGGCCCAAAGGAGACGGACGCTGCAGACAAAGAAGCAGAAGGTAAAGGCTGCACACAGGCCTGACCCTGAGGGCGGGGAGCTGAACAGGTAGTGTGCTTATCGGTCAGCATCAAGCACCTGTGCCTTCACACAAATGAAGACGACTGTCCAGCTGTTAAAACTGTGAGTCTGGGTTTGCCAGGCTCTTTCTTGAAGGGGCAGAGAGTAAATACGTTCATCTTTGTGGGACACACTGTAAGGAGATGCCCCCAACTCTGTGTATGTAGCACCAGCCAAGGACTGTCACAAACAAGGCTGTAGTTCACGCCACTCACTCTCACACACAGAGTGGACTACAGTTTGCTGACCTGTTTTAAAAGGCAGAACAAGCTGATTATAGAAAAGAAACTGAAAGTATGCATTTTGAAACACCTCAAAAGAAAGACAGGTGAGGATACTGAAAATTTTAAGCAGAGCTTATCTTTGTAGTCTCACCCCCTCGGCCCACGGATGCGGTTCTACAGCGTTCTAAATTAGCCAAATGGAAACTATTAAACATCCTATAGACAGATCCCGAAAATCGTTTAGATACAAAACAGTTCTTTCATTCTGTGAGTGTTAGGGATAAGCTACATGAATCGGTGCTCATCCCCAAATGTGTGCAGTGCCTTATACTCCTGTGACCAAGGAAGAGCTGCAAATGTGTTGCCTCATTCAGCACCCGGGCACCCCTAAGAGGGAGGGAATGTTAACACCCTCCTGTCACACCAGGAAAGTGCGGTCAGGAAGAGGCGGGTGACGGCCCAGGCATCAGAGCCCACGTGACAGCTCCCCAAGCTTCCCGGCCTCAGCCATCAACTTGGAGACCCTCCTGGCTCCCAGACAGGACTACTCTGAGTGTCTGCTGAGGTCAGAAACGGGCAAACTGGTTACGACGTGGGGCCTTGCATGCTGGCGTGTGGGGTTCTCAGCTTCTCTGTGGTAACTAAGGATTGTTGTTGTTATACTTGGAGAGATGGAGAACTTTTCTGCTTTCGTCACCAGCTCACTCAAGGTAACCTGGGCTTCCTTCTCTGGGCCTCAGTGTCTGTCTGTTGAGGAGGTTGGACTACGGAGCCATCACTCTGAGATTGCAGACCCACGCCCATCACCTGCCTTCATGGTAAGTGTGCGGTAATGATCATGTCACACCACTTAAAATACTGACTAAGAAAGCAGACGCTGTCAGGCATCATAATAAAAAAATGGGCACAATAGTTAAATAGCACTTGTACTGACAAAGAGTGCTCAACTTTTTTTCATAAAGAAAATGACATAAATTAATTGTTAAAGTTTCTTAATATATTGTTACCTAATCAACTATCAAATAGCAGGTAACTATTGACTGCAAAAAAGCCTATGATCTACTTACTGTCCAGAAAAGGACCTGAACTGGATTGTTCACGGCAACTAAGACAGTGTGTGGAAGCAGCACCCTGACAAACGCCAGAGGGGTACAAAGAGTTCCTCATGCGGGGCCCACGCGGCCCAGCCCCAGCACGCACGGCCGGCAGTGGGAGAGGCTGTGGCTGCCGGCTGCAGGTGGAGGACGGAAGGGAGCAGCAGGCAAGGCCTGAGGTGCACCCCATACCAACACCTCGGCCACAGGCAAGGCAGAGGCGAAAAAGGTGCACAAGGTTCTCCAGGAAACAAAATCACATCCAAAAGGAACGGGGTCAGGTGGAATGGGAGTCACTTAAAATAAAGTAAAACGCAAAGCACGCATGGCCTCGCGTCAGCCCACGTAAGGTTTTGGTCCCTGACCACGGAAGGAGAAGCGAGCCCCCACCAGGTGTGCTCACGCCAAGCTGCCGCCGTGAGACCCGGCAGAGCACTTTCGGGTCACGCTGCATGCGACCCCTCGTGGACTGAACAGCCTACAGCTGAAATGCAAGTTAGGAAACTGTACACATGGCCGGGAACAATAGCCGGGGGGATAAGGATCCCTTTAGAATCACCCGATGTCTGGTTTCCTCCCCGACAGCAGCTGCCCACCCCATACACGGGCGGTCAGGAGGAAGAAGGCAGAGGGGGGAGGGGGCCTTGCCTACCTTGGGTGGTGCTTCGTCGGACCCTCCGGAGTCCCAGGACACTGTGACCTGTCTTCTGGACTCCATCCTCATCCGCTCTTCCTGCTGAACCTTCTCCTCCTCCAGGATTGTGCTAGAGAGACAACACACGGTGTCAGGGGGCCGCCAGCCAGAGCGAGGGCGCACCCCGTCCCCCGCCCCCCGCCCCGAGCTACGGCACGGCCCAGTTGCTAACAGCGCGAACAACGAGGAAGGGGGAAGAGGCTCAGGGTCCTAGCTCTTCACAGAACGAGTCTAGAACAGCCAGGATCCCAGAGGCAGGTCCATTTACAGCCCAGCCAGGTAAGAGAGGACAGCTGGTAGGACGAGGCGGCGTGGAGAATCAGAGGCGCCAAGACGGAAGGTGTGTATGCCCACGCTTATTGAGCAGAACGGAGGGATCTCGGCAGCACTCACTCGAGCAGACATGCTCCAGGACAGTCTCCACACGCACTCAGGCCCCCCCCAATGGGACCGCGTCGGCACAGTCTGGGACACGGCAGCAAGCTGGCCAATACCCTCCCTGGCCTGCTGGCTGGCCTTCCTGCTAACTCTCAGCGTAGCCAGTACTGTACCTCTCCTCGGGAAGCCAAGGAAACACGCAACAGCACCTACGAGTGCCTCTGCAATACCGGCTGCTTGCCATGGGAAACCCTGCGGGCGGCCACAGCGCTACTCACCACGGCGGCCCCACTCGGGCTATCTGCTGTCCCACATGGTCCTGCGGCCGCCGCGGCCCCACTGCTCAGGCACTGCTCTGCAGCGTCTCGGCTTGGCCAGCTGCCATCGTATAAACTACCCAGAAGGCGGCCAAAGCGGGCCTTGGCGCACCGCCCATTCCCCACGACTCCCCGGGGCTCTGCAGGAGGCGGGTCTCGGGAGCCTCCGTCCCCACCGAGGCGAACAGCTCCTTCCTACATGCCTGCAGCTCCGCGGCTCCAATAATGAAGCTCATTCAGCGTCTAGCCTCCTGGTGGAGTGCAGTAAATCACCACCCAGAATTACTCATGGGAGTGAGGTCAGCTGCACGGACCCTTTCTAATCTGGGAATTTGCTCAACTGTTTCACACAGACATGCCTGCCTGACTGCAGGCTCGTGAGCTTTTCTACACAACCACCTTCTAAGTCAGGAACAGACAGACAAAATCCACCGCATAATGCCGAGTCAGCAGACTATGCCCGCAGATGTAAAGGTGGGCCGCCTTCTTTGAAAGGAAAGGGAATGTTTCCTCAAAGATCACATTAGCACTTTAGACTCCACCTTTCCTCCAAATACGAGGGCTGTCGGGAAACAATCCAGCCATAAATGCCTCTATTTTTCATGTTACATGGCTGGATACTTTCCCGACAGCCCTCGTATGATTTTGGTTTTCTGCTTGCGCCAGCTGGGGGACGTGATCATGACTGAGAAACAACACGAAACCTTAGCAATGCTCAAGAATTCAGTGTCACCCTCAGCCGGGCAAAGTGCAGTGCACGGCGCAGGGCTGGGGCTGACACCTGCGCCTCACTGTAAACGTCCTTGTGCCGGACTTGCTCCCGCGAGGCTGAGGGCTGCGACGTGACAGGTGTCCTCCCACGCCCAGAATTAGCACAGAGCCTGGCTCTATCATGCATCAGTCAGTGAGGGCAGCACAGGGATGAGGAAAGCCCGGCAGTGACTAAGCCCACCCCCGAGCTTCCTGGACGCTAACAGGGAGCTCTCCGGCTGCTTCCTGTGAGATGTCCCCGGAGCGGAGTTCAGCCTGAGACCACTGGCCCAGCATTAGGAATTGGGGGGTTTCGATGCCCTCTCTCAATTACTCGAACCTCAAAATAAGTAACAGACCCTTTTAAACAACTGAAAAGTCCATTAAAAAAAAAAAATCAGGTACAGAAAATTTGTCCTTTACCCCAGCTTCTTCAAACAGTTAAAATGCAGGCAAGCTATAAAGGCCAAGTGTGATACATTCTTTAAGGCAATGGAACCTTCACTTAAAATGGGGCCCAGTGAGGCCATTCATTGCACGTGGGTTGTTTTTGTGACCTGGGCCATCTGACCCTAAGGTACTGTTCCCCACAAAAACCTCCAAATAGGTCACGTGAGGCCCCTGGCCATACGGAGACCCTCTCAGGCTCTGTCCCCCTCTTCTCTGACCTCCCGAACTCACTGCCGGAACCATTCATCTCAGCCCGTCACACATCGGGCCTGTCCTCCGCGCTGGGGGTTTAGCTGCAGGCTTCCCACGCCTGCCACGCCTGTAGCTGATTCTCTCGTCAGTTGCAGAGCATCTGCATGTGGCAGGCACGCCAACATTTTTTCCACGAATGTGCCTGTCTTGTCCATCAAAGAACCCAGTGATAACCGGAAGCAAGTTCCTTCATTCTCATACCAAAGCGCGTCAAAATGCTCATGAGAAACTGTAATTTGTTGCCCAGAGCAGTCTCGGGTATAAATAACCCGTAAAAGATCTGTTTTTACGATGGGAAGACTATAGATGGAGTAAGGATGCACACGTAAACACTTCTGAACTTTTCTCTTTACAGCTGCCGAAGAGCCCAGAGCAATAAACTAGAATGTGCAGAGTGTCAAAGAGGTCAGATTTTAACATATTTTCCCAAACTACAAGTATTTTTAGTAGCGATATGTTCCATTTGGAAGCCTGGAGCTGCCTAATCTGAACTGGCAAGGAGCCATTGTGTTTTTCCTGGGATGATGGAGGCCAAGTCTCAAACTTGCAAGCAGATGAAGCAGTACAAGCTAAGGCTTCCTTTAACAAACAGAACATGTGACAACCATGTCTTTGCCCATCCACAAGTCCCGTGTAGGATGAGAACTGTGAAGAGGAGAAAGGGTACCGCCGTGAATGTCCGTTTCATTTTTCACGGCCCTGGCTTTACCAGAAAAGGCATCAGAGAAATCAACTCTGAGTGAGAGGACACGGACAGTTCTCAGGGGTCCTCCGCTGGGTCCTCCTGTCCTGCGGCACCTGTGAGACCTGGCGGCGGCCCCATGAGCTAGGATGGAGAGGTCTTATTAGATTTCCATTCTGGAGCAACAAAACATGAGTTCACTTCTAAGGTATTTTCGTGGAGAGCAAGGAAGTGAAGCAATAGGTTCCTTGTCTCCAGGACTGAGCTAAAACACACATACAAACTGCCAGCACAGACAAGGAGAAGGGCACCAGCCTGCGTGGTGAGAAGCCGGCCAGTTGCCCCAGGAGACAGGGCACAGTTAGGGGCTGGCTGCTAAGCTGGGTGAAACAGGCAGCCTGCCCTATTTCAACCTCACACATAGAAGAGAATACTGTCTGTTCTACGCATTGTCAGAGAGAAATAAACTGTGCAAAAGAAACAGAAAAACCCTAAGTAAACGTGAGTTCGTTTTGTACTCTTATCCACCTTATAAACTACTAGGAAAAATAAGGTTTTTATCTATTTCATTTCTGTAGCATTTTTCCTGCAAGTGACTACACTACTTTTCTTTGCACCTACAAAACATTTCTTCCTTTACATATAAGAAATACTCTTTGCTCAAGTAACTAAAAATATCAGACTCTGATCACCTAAATCTAATAATTTTGTGGTGACATCACAAAATTTGCTTTGGATATAAAAATCAGTCTGAGTTCATAGCTACTTAGGCTAATCTGAAAAATATCCAGAGAAATAGCAGTAAGAAAGGGGAAGGAAAAACAGCCATGAGGGAAGTGGCTTGTTTTGGCAAGTTCATGGGAATACCAGTTTTGAAACATGATCTGTTTTAATTATCCAACCATTGCCTCACCACAAAGGAATGGGACTGACCTTTTAGCGACGACAAAAACCCCTGGTAACTTTGCAGAAAACAAGGCTGGAATCTCGAGATGAGCAGGAGATGGCACGTTTGGGAGGGGCTGACCTAGCGGCTACATGCCACCCCAGTGTCCCGTGGGCCTCTGCTCTTTTGTTAGACAGGCATGGCAGCCTGGACGTTGCTCATGAGCACACCAGAACCACATTTCTCTCCTTACTATGTCTATAAAACTGTAGGACATACTGCACTTTTGTTTGGTGGTGGTATTACGCATCTCAGAATTATTTTTCAAAAGCGACCACTACCTCTTTGTATTTCCGACAAGTTTGAATAGCTTCTCTGTGACGGATCCCCTTGCAGACGGTGACTAAGGACAACCCACAGCAGCCAGGTTCTGGGGGAGCGAGAACTACAGGAAGGGAGTGGTCCATGGCATCTCTACATTTTAATGGCCATTAGGCAGAAGCAGGACCCAGGCTTATAATGGTTTGAAGAAGCAAATGATTGAGATTGGAGTGTGAGGGGAAATGCCCAGAAGAAGGGAGCTGGGAGGACCCCAAACACCGGAATGATCTTCTCCAGGGTGGGCCCCATGCAGTACAGGCGTCCCCTGCTGAGTGTTCTGGGAACCCACTTGCATCAAGGGCACCTACCAGCTGGCATGGCTGCGAGAGGCTGCGAGAGGCTTCAGTGACATTTTTTTGGAGACTCAATGCATTTGCCCATTTCACGATGGGTGATGGACATGAACAACGTGTGGCATGACATCACACCTGCCCACACCACGCCGAGTGCTCAGCAGTTTTTGACCAAAAATGGCATAACCCCTGTCACCTACCTTTCTTAGTCACCTGACCTCACCCTGAGTGACTTTTTTTTGTGTTTCCCCAAATGAAAAAAGTCCTCAAAGGGAAATGTTTTGCTGATGTGGAAGAGATGAAACAAAAAATGGCACAAGTACTAAAAGGCATCAAAATCAGCAAGTTCAAAAACTTTTGAGCCGTGGAAAAAGCGTCTTGATAGGTGTATTGCATCAAATGGAGACTATTGTGAAGGTAATTGAAGTTTAAACATGTAAGAATAAATACACATTAAAAAATAAATAAATTCCACTTTTTTTGGGTCCCCTCTGGTGTAAGACAGGCTCCACGCAGCCACATGGTAGCTAAGAGAACCGAACGGAAATGTGACGCTGCCCACTGTGTGGGGACAGAGTGCAATTGGAGACCAGCCAAGATAAACTACCTGTTAAAAACAAGCAACCGCTCTTCAGAGGAATACAACTGAACCAAGAATCACAACGTCCAGGACAATCTGAAATGACTTGTTGTGGAAAATAACGTGAAAACGTGATCCATTCTCAAGAGGAAAAGAAATCTAAAGGAGGCTGAGTCCAAAGATGACTCAGAAGTTGGAATTATCAGGCAAGGACTTTAAAGAGCTATGATATTCAAGGACATAAAGAAAAACTTGTTCATAATTAATGAAAAGATAGGACACGTCAGCAGTGAAATAGTAACTGTAAGAATTATCCTTAAACAGTTAAGTCATAATTTTTAGTGGAAACAATTTAAATCTTACATTAAATTCCCATTAAATTTAGATTTACTATTTACTTTTTTATTACTAGGAAGGCTAAGGACCAAAAATAAAAGAAAGCAAACACACAAAAAAGCAAAAACACATTAAAGTTCAGATACTGAGAACATTTTAAGATGTACACAGAGATAACTGAGAAATATTATTCTTCCAGATCTAATCAAGACCCGACAGGATAGCAATGAGAAGGAAAAGGTTTATGATGACTAAGAAGGAGTTCATACTCCACCTATGAAAGGAATTTTGGAAGCAAATATGAAACCACTTAACAAAACATACATAGCAAAGAAGCACAAGTAACCTCATGTCATTAAGCAAACCTAGAGCTTTTAATTCAGAGTTCACTTTTTAGGATAACTGAAGAATCTAAAAGGATTAATAAAAATGTGTATAATATGCTGCTCACAGATTAAAAAAATGTTAAATCCCTGTCTCCATAAAACATCTGTAAAATGTCAAAAAGATGTGCTTTGTATTTTGGTCTCTGAGTAATAACAGCTAACACTTTTAAATTCAAATAACCAGACAGTTTTTAACGTAACTGATGATTTTTCTGTACCCTAAGGTCCCCAGGTCCCTCACAGAGCCTCAGGAAAAGCTGTGTTCTTATAGTCACTACTCCACCTGAGCAGTTCTCACACTGTGCACTTACTGGAGCCACATTCAACAGAAAGATTTTAGATGATTTCATTTGATCCTGAAAACTAGAGTGTAGGTGCGATTTGTCACTTTGCTCTTACAGGAGGCTAAGTCACTTGCTCAAGGCCACATAGCCTTTTAAAAATTCTTTTTAAGTTGTAAGCTTCACAACACAACAAACATAACTCTAAACACCAGGCTAAATTCCTTTAAACTTATGTGTCCTCTCTGCTTGTACCCATGTAGACTTTACACACACACGCACGCACACGCATACACACCGTTTACTCTAAAGGTGTTGCTGGCGTGAACGGCAACCTCACAGATCAACTGAAACACAGTGTGTGTCCCAATATTCTTTGCAACTTCACTTGGGTATGATATTGAGATGTAATATGAAAAGAAAATAAGTTTGTGGCTGCAGCTACTCCAAGTTAAGTTATAACCCTTATTAAACAGATCTCTCACATGCCAGCTTTGTTGATAAAGTTAACAAGAAAATATGACAATATTAAGTTAAAATATCAGACACCCTCCCCACCCCGCACCCCGCGCTGGAGACCAGGCTATGTCCCATGCATACAGCGTAGGTCCACAGCAGGTGACTGCAGACTCTGGCTCACACACACCGGCCTGGCCTGCCTCTAGCTCACCTCAATTGCTCCTGGTAACCTCCAAACCTACTCCTTACCACATCTGCTACCCCAGAGGATCACAGCATCAAAGTACAACACACAGATGTGACAATAAAATAAACATAATGAGTAGGACAAATATTTTGAAGCTGACATCCAAAGACCATGTCAACCTTGCAAAATCCTTGGGTGAGGGGAGGCCTTCATGTATGTCAGTGATGGTGACTTTCTTTGGTTGATACTGAAATAAATGTAAGCAAACCAGCTGCAGGAATTCCTTACAACAGCATTTCCCCTTTTCTTCTTTCTCCTTTTTTTTTTAAGATTGACAGAGAGAGAGATACACAGACAGAGAGCACTGGGAGGGCCCAGAACAGTCTCCATAGTTGCACATCATTTGTTTTTCCACATAGTTTCATTCCACAGGTGGGCGCGGGGCTGCACAGGGCAGGGACTGGGCCGGGGTCTCACCCCAGTGAGAACTGAACTGGGGGAGCTCCCCAGCTCAGCACATGGGTCCACACGGGCCGGGGCCGGGATTCAATCCTCGGTCCCCAGGGCTGCAAAGTGAGCGCTTAACCCACTGAGCCCTCCCGGCTTCCCCTCTTTATCCTTTTTAACTGCCCAACATTAACAGCTTGCTCACTAGTCATAATCATAAGGTAGAGAACTTCGCGACTTCTAGCCGTGTCTGAAACAAGGCACAGAGCAGGAGAGCTGAGAGATGGGGCCCAGGCAGGCCTGCCTGGAACTACATCCTTGTGACCGCAGGTCAGCTGCCCAGCCTCCCCGTGTCTGCTTCCGCATTTGTTGACTGATACTGAGAATACCACCTACCACATCTCCAAGGACTCTGAGGATTAAGGTGAAAAATGTGTGAAGGGTCACGGCGCAATGCCTGGCAACAGAAAGCTCTCAGTAAATGTCGGTCTCAATGTAAAAACTGGTGAAGTTAACTGAAGAGGATGGAGACTTGCTATCAGCAAACATGTTCCTGGTCCTAAGGGTCTCCCCAATGAGCTCCGTGACGGGACACCCACCCATAATCGTGGGCCGTGTTCCAGGGCGAAGCGCACTAGGCCCATATTCTTCATCTGTGTGCACAGCACTTAAGTTTTTGACCTAACCTTCATGGGTGACAATGGTGAGCTGAGAAACCAGGAGTAATGAGTTGCCGGAGGCTTACACAAAAGTAAGGCCGGAGCAGCGGGGCTTCATTCCTGCTAGGAGCCGCACCTCAGCACATCTGCTCTGGAAAACCAGTGGCATCTACTGAAGCTAGTCCTGGGCACACGCAGGGACTCTGGGATACACACCCAACAGGCACTCTTGCTCACATGCTCACCAAAAGACACTTAGAGTTACATCCATACAACAGCCTCCAAAGCCCAACCTGGACACGATCTAACTCCTACCACCAGCGGGACAGGTAAAGCACGGCCCAGGTGCCAATGGACACCAGACAGCAGTGAGAATGGGGCCCAACCCCTGAACAGGGACAGCCCCCAACTGCCTGCTGACAAGCCAAGCCATGAACAGAAAGGTACACATTGAACGACACCTGAGACAGGAAGCTCAAAGACAGGCAGAGCCAGCCCAGTTAGTTAGTGGTCACCTGTGGAGGGCGGACAGCAACTGGGAAGGGGCAGCTGGTGGGTTTCTGGGTGCTGGTGACATGCATGTGCCCACATTGTGAAAACTGAACGAGCAGTTTACTACTTAGCACGTTTATATGCTCACATCTCTGTGCATCAACATGAAGTTAAAATATATAAAAAGTATGGTCTAACACTTTAAATTGGTAAGTTTATTGACTGTCCTCATTTGCTAAAAAGGACTTAAAAAACAATACATTAACTTAAAATGCTCCTTAAAGTGACAGAAAACTGACCACTTTTGATCTTAGTCAAGCCCATTACTGCTGGGACGCAGTACATTTCAATATAAGCTCCAAAAAGGCAAATACTGAAGGTGCTCACTGTGGCTCCCTTGACTTAATATCCATCAAAGAATTAACTGAATTCACTAGGAATTAAACAACTTTATCTCTCAAATAACATTCAGTGCACTGCTACCACCTGTCAGTCACACAGCACAGAAATGGTGGCGTCCAGGACACACATGAGGAGTTCTGTGTGGGCCCCCGTAAAGTATTCCTATTGAGGGATTTTTCACACTTGACAATAGGCCACCAATAGGTTACTCCCACTTTATGTCTTGAATTCACATCTCTCGGACGTAAGAACAGACTCTTTGTCACTGAGGTCAACCCGGGGAAGTGGGACCCAAGTACTTTGTGACTTTGCCTGACAAGATCCATCCTGAGAGCCACAGTTCTCAGCTTATCACACAGTAAGAAACAGATGTACGGCCCCAAGATGATGTGAGTCTACATGCAAAATTCACTTTTGAAGTAGATGAGGAGAATAGAATTTGGAAAACACTTTTAACTGCCCTGAGGTACGGGCTATTATGACTTTGTTAACATCGTAGACAATTAAAATTTTGAAAAACTCAATTTAAAAAACCCGTTTAATTACTGTAAGACAGCATTACATACAGTGACCAAGCAAGCTATTTATCATAGCTAAATTTTACTGGCCTATCTGTTAGCCATATTATCTATGTTCAAAATGCAAAGTTAAATTCTGTTTCTAACTAAAGCAGAACAATACAGAATAAATGAATGCTCAAACACCTGTGCTAATAGTGCACAAGAAGATATCCATAAGTTACACTCTAGGTACAGGATATTATATTTTTCTGTATGTACGTGTGTGCATATACATAAATAATTACACTAAATTGTAAAAATTCATCTTGGACCGTTTTGAGGCTACTTTGCCCTAAGGGAACTGTCCTCACATTGCTGGCACTGTGCTGCACGGCTGCACAGTGAGGTCAGTGCAGCCTGCTCCCTTCCTGGGCCCAGGCTCCTGGCCTGGAGGTGTGGCGACACCGAGCTGAGTATGACGACCCCTGTCCTCAAGGAGCTTCAGTCTAGTAGGGGATGAGACATACTAGACTGTGAGCTCCTCGAGGGCAGGAAAAGTGTCTTAGTCACCTGCCCCGGTGACCGCCCCGGGCTCAGCCAGCGTGTGCTCGGTCTATGTCACTGCACACAGGATGCAGCCACGCCTGGCAGCACAGGAGACGTGACAAAAACAAGGGCTCTGCAGACTGTGGGCGGAGCCTCGTCAGCTGAGAAGTCAGCTCCGGAAAGAAGCCAAGAAAGGTGGGTGGGACTGCAAGAGGGAGAAGGAGCCGTTCCAAGTCTGTGTGGCCAGAGGGTGAGAACGGGTGGAAAGACACTGGCGGCCACAGTGGAGGAAGCCCCCGTGCTGCCCTGGAAGCCTGCACCTAACACGGAGTCATGGGACCCAGCAAAGGGCACTGGGAGCAAGGGAGCTACTCTTCCACTGACGGGAGAGTCGGCAGCAAGAGCTGGGAGGAGCGAGCGGGTCTCAAGACGTGGCAGTGAGGCCTCTCAGGCTAGTCAGCTGGTGGGGGCAGGGCTGGCCGATGATTCCAAGATGGTGATGAGGACACAGGCACCACTGTCACCTCCAGAAGGTGA
>PVKE010012823.1:0-37693 GCA_004027555.1 Craseonycteris thonglongyai
AAGCAATATTTTTAACAGCCAAGATAAGGAAACAACACAAGTGTTCATCAATGGATGAACAGATATATATTTTCTAATATATATCCACACAGTGGAATATTATTCAGCCATAAAAAGATGAACATCTTGCCATTGGCAACAACATGAATGGACTTAAGGGCATTATATGAAGTGAAATAAGTCAGACAAAGACAAATACTATGTATCACTTATATGTGAAATCTAAGGGGGGAAAATTGAGGTCACAGATACAGAGAACATATTATTGGTGGTTGGCAGAGGTTGGGGAGCAGAAGGTGAGTGAAATGTATGAAGGGAGTCAAAATGTACAAACTTCCAATTATGGACGTAATAAATATGTCATGGGGGTGTGGCATACAGCATGGTGACTATAGTCAATACTGTGCTGCATATTTGAAAGTTGCTAAAAGAGTAAACCTTTAAAGTTATCATCACAAGAAAAAAAAATGTATAACATATATAGTGAGCAATGTTAACTAGACTTACTATAATTATTTCACAATATATACTGATATCAAATCATTATGTTGTATTCCTGAAACTAATATAATGTATACCTGAAAGTAATATACTGTTATATGTCAGTTATACCTGAATTTTAAAAAAATATCTTGGTTGTAAACTGCCTAAGTCTCTTTCTGTGACTTTCTTTTTTCATTGCTGACATCCCATACTTTTGTTGATATTTTATTTTGGACAAGTTAACGCATAAGGTGTTTACTATCATGACTACTGGCTTTAGAGTAACCATATCTCTTAAAGGTTACTTTATATATATTTTCTATTGTATGCCAATTTTGTATTTTAACCTACAGAAGGCAATCATATTCCCTTTGTTCCATGTTTTAAGGGCCAAGTTCATTGGACTTTCATAGAAGTCTACATATACCGTACCCTTCTTCCTGTGCCCAAGTGGCCTCAATGTTTCCTCCCCTGAGATGCCATGATGGCCTCAGATTTCATCTCACAGATCTCAGGGCTACCTTGCTCCAATGCATCCAAGAGATAGAAATCTAAAATGTAAACCCAATCACATCACTCCTCACTTATAATCCTTCCAGGATCCTGGTAGCTTTCACAATAAAATTCAAACTCCTTAGTCTTTTGCTTACCCTCTTTTGCTCATGCATTTTCTTCAGGTTTTAGCCAGGCTACATTTCTTCCAGAACAACCTTTGCTGACCATGGGCACTGCTCTGGGCTCAGACAGCCTTGTGTTTCTTTCTGCTACAAAATGTATTGTGGTATGAAATATTGTTATTTCTCTTGCCCTTCATCTCATAGACTGCTAACTTCTTGTAAGCCATGCCTTACTATCTTTGAATCAAAAACACCTAGCATAGTCCTTGACAAATGGTAGGAAGTCTATTACTGACTGATGAGTGAATGAATAAATCAATCAATCAGTAAATATAATGGCTTGTCTTTGGATTTTTAAATTCTCTTGCTGGTTTCCCAATTTTTTTTTTTCTTTTAAGACTTATATTATTGTTTGAGAGAGGGTAAGAGAAACAGGGAGAGACAGAGAGAAGAGGGGAGGGCCCAGAACAGACTTCATAATGAGTTGTACATCATTAGATTTTGACATAGTTTCATTCCACACAGGTGGATGTGGGGCCGCACAAAGAAGAACTGGACTTGGGGCCTCCCACATGAGATGAGAACCCTCGCCAGGTTCCCAGTTGCGCCCATTCAATATGTGGGTTTTCACAGGCTGGGGCCGAATTCGATCTCGGACCTCCTGGTTACAAGGCAAGAGCTCAACCTGTTGAGCTATCCCAGCATCCCTGGTTTCCCGATTATGAAGCAGTGTTCTAGGGGCTCATGGGTAGAGAGTAGTAACAAATGCATGCCTCTCAAACACTGAGTATATCAGAATGGTACCACACTGAAACTGGTTTGAATTGTCCTTTGCCTGTGGGTTGATTAATACCCAAGTCATCAAGCAAATATTTTTTCTATTTAATTTTTTAGTCTTACTGTATAAATATTCTATTATTTTTCATGAGAACTGGCTTCTCTTCAGTATCTATTTGACCATTTACAGATAAATGTGAGTCATTCAATAACTATGAGCAACATTATTGATTCTATAGTACTTTTTAAAGGATTTTCACATATATTGTTTTATTTAATCATAATATTACTAAAGTAGGGAAAGTTGATATTGTCACACCTTACATTTGACATAAGTCCATTTTTACATTTTTCCTATTCTCCATAGAGATGGGATCCTCATGGGGATTTATCAGAAAAAAACAAAGCCAAAGTTGAGAATGCCTGTAGATTTGTGAGAACTACCTATAATGTGAATCTTATGTTTACAGAGTGCTCCTCAGAAATTGATTCATTTGTAGTGACACTCCTTTGGCCAGTCCAGTTAGAATCAGAAAGCAGGGAAAGCTGGCATGGCTCAGCGAGTTAAGCGCTCGCTTTGAAGTCCCGAGGATCGAGGATCGAATCCCGGCTCCGGCCCAGGTGGACCCACATGCTGAACTGGGGTGTGCTTCCCGAATGCGGTGAGGCCCCCAGTTCAATTAAAAAAAAAGAATCGGAAAGCAGGCAGACTGTCCTATAGCATGCAGCTAAGGCATTCCAGAGTGCACAGAACCACCACCCCACCCCCTCCCCGTACTTACCTGCTGTACAAACATGCAATGACTACCCAAGTCTCAGTCATTATCAGGATCACAACAAGACTTCTTCCATTTCATAGTCAAGCTTGGACAGGCGGTATAAATGACCAAAAAGATCTACCGTAATTAGCAAACTGCTATGTTATTTAGTTTATTCTTCTGATGGTTATGATTTAAAAAGTAAAATCATAGACATGAGAGGCAAAATGAAAATACCCAGAGAAATCATCGGTTCTTGTTCCTAGTACTCATTCATTCATTCATTCAGGAAACATCTCTTGAGTGCCTAGCGTGTGCTGGGCCTGTAAGAAAAATGGGTCCTGCCCAAAGACCTTAATGACTAGTCCAACAAAAAGGTAGGTAACAAGAGTTATAAAGATCATTGAGAACGGTTATTGTTTGATCACAGACATATAATAAGCAAAACCAAGTTCTCATTTACCAACAGTCAATTGAAAGTTGTTCCTCAACTTTAAAACAAACAAACTTCATTCTGTGGGAGTCAGAGAGGATTCTGTTAACTAGAAACATCCCTAACACGTTTAACATATTTGATTTATCAAAATGTGGCCCTTCTACTTTAGGAGAAAATTTTTACTATGTATAATAAAACATCTCTGCATATCCTCAGAAAACATCCAATGGCATGGAATCCACTTTCTCATGCTAAAATATTCTGTCATTCAAGGAAACAAAGTTATCATTGTCCAACCACACTTGCTCCCTCTTAAATTTTAGTTCACTTCATTCAGTTGGATTTCCCTTGGATTTAAAAGACCAATCCTTTTCCTCATGAAAAACACCCTTCTTCACATAGGATGTGCTAGTAACTCTTGCCTCTTTTTCCTATACCTATTGAAACTGAAGCCATTTTATTCTGAAGTTCAGTTCATATAAATTTCTACAAGTTTAGGTTTTCAAGGTGTGAATGCACAATATTTCCTTGTAATTTTTTTTTTATTTTTTTATTCATTATGATTTCAGGAGATTTTGCTACAGCTCAGAAAAATATTCTAGGAAAGTCTTTGCATAAAAGACCTGGAGTGTTTTCGTAACGCTATGTAGGTCCTACAGAATCATACAAAGTCTCTGAGGACTCATGGGTTTTATTACTATGAAATGCTTAGCATAGAGAAATATAATGCTGACATTTCTCCCAATGAATCAAATCCTGGCTCTGCGGTACCTTTTTGCCATCATTTAAATATCTTTTATTATATTACGACCATTAATATCATGGACTTTGATACTCACTTACCAATACACTAATTTTAGAAATAGAGAAACAGACATCTGGCAAGATTAAATAATTTGCTTAAATTACAAAAATAAAGAAAAGAACCCAAATCTTTGGTTCCCAATTGGATGTCTTTCCTACTAGATTGCATTTGTAGTTTGTACTGGTTGAAGCATTTATTATTAAAACTAGTTTCAAGTTTAGCTTCATGAACAAAACAACTATTCCAGTAGTTGGAAACAACAGTATAATTCCAACAATTTCCAAGTCCTCTTTTCCCTTTTGAATTCTCTCCAAACAGGCTTTCACTCCCATCCATTCACTTCACATGCTCCTGTTGAGTCACCAACAACTTCCACATTGCTAAATAGATCAGCCAAGTCTCAGTCCTCTTAATTAACCAATTCATGCCTCTTTGTTTTAAAGGGGACAGAAAACAATGGTACTATCCTGTTTCAAATGGTACATATGTTCACCCTGCTAACACCTTGAATTTATCCCAGGGAGACTAGACTGACCATATGGACCATTCAAAATGGGACCGTAGCACTGTTTTCTGTCCTGTTTAAAATGGGACATCTGGTCAACCTACTTCTAGGATAATGTACCCTTCTCCTTCCTCTCTGACTTCAATTTCTGAGGCTACTTTGTTGACTTATCCTCATATGTGACCACTATACATTGGAATGTCCCAAGGCTGGGTCCTCAGACCTTTACTGTTCTCCATTTAATTAGTCCTTACTGGTGTCATCCAGTCTCACAGCCCTAAATACCATTTATACGTATGCCTTTGGGTCCCAAATTTATACCTGTGACCCAGACCTCTACCGCTGAACTTTAATTTCATATAACCAACTGCTTTCTTAATATCATCACTTGGCATCTAAAAGGCATCTCAAAGTCAATATCAAGTTTATCTCCACTCAGGTATCCAAAGGCATGTTGAGGATAAACATACCCAAAAATAAAAGCCTCATCCTCTCACTCTTTCTCAAAGCTGCTTCTTGCTCATCCTTCTCTCTCTTAGAAATGGCCATGCTTTGCTTCGATTCACTCAAGCCAAATCCTCAGGATTTATCTTCTTTTTTTCTCACATCCAATCCAGTCCAATATTAAATCCTTCTGTTTTCATCTTCAAAATACAGAACTTGGGGATGCGGGGATAGCTCAGCAGTTGAGTGCTTGCCTCACAACCACGAGGTACAGGGTTTGATTCCAGGCCCTGGCCTATGCAGCCCCATATGCTGTGTGAACAGCAATGCAACTGGCAACTACTGGGATGACTTGGCGAAGAAGGTTCTCACTTCCCACGTGGAAGGCCCCTGGTTCGGTTCCCGCCCCACATGACCCACATCCACCTGTATGGCATAAAACCACATCACAACTAATGATATACAACTATGAAAACTGCTCTGCCCCCCTACCCTTCTCTCTTTCTCTCTCTCTCTTTCTCACCTTCTCTCAAAACAATAAATACAAATAATTTTAAAATTACACACAAAATTCAACTCTTTCTCAAAACTTCCATGGTTACCAACTTCACCCAACCTGTACCATTCTCTTCTGCCTGAATGATGGAATAGTCTCCTATCCTCCCTGCTTCTGCCCTTTTTCCACATTAGACTATTCTTGAACAACATCCAGAATAATTCTGTGGGTGTGTAAGTCAGTACATGTCACTGTTCTGTGCAAAACCCTAAGACGACTCCCTATCTCACTCAGAGAAAAGCCAAAGTCACAGGGCCCTATGAGACCTTTTGTGGCACCGCCATCGTCCTGGCCTCACCTCCTAGCTTCTCCCTATCACTCATTGTGCTCTAGAAACACTGATCCATGGGGAAGCCGGGATGGCTCAGTGGGTTAAGCGCTCACTTTGCAGCGCTGGGGACCAAGGATCAAATCCTGGCCCCGGCCTATGTGGACCCATATGCTGAACTGAGGAGTGCCCCCAGTTCAGTTCTCTCTCTGTCTCTGTATCTCTCTCTCTCTGACAAAAACAATAAAATAAAAAAATAAAAAAATAAAAATAGAAACACTGATCTTTTCACAGTTCCTTGAACACGGCAGATGTTCCGCTGCCTGCCAAGGTCTTTCCTCAGGTATGCCCACTGCTCCCGTCCTCGTTTTCTTTAAGTCTTTGTTCACCTGTGACCTTTTGGGGGCTTTCCCTTTTTCTGCTGTTTATGTTTCAAAAGCAAATCTCAACAACAAATATACCGTATGTATTTTAATTACTTTATTTACCCCCTGTGCCTCACCCCAATAGAACGTGAGATCCAAATGAATAGAAGCTTTTGTCTGTTTTATCCCCCATTTCATCCTCCATGTCTAAAGCCATGTCTGAAACATAATAGGTAATGAGTGAATGAATGAATGTAAACCAACAGAAGACATCCTAAGGAAAAACGTGGAGACATAACTGTGGGAGAGAAGAGAGCATTCCTTTATATGAAGTGACTCATTAAAATGCACTGCACCGTTTTCTGTCCTCTGTCTCTGGTACCTGCCAAATGGAAAAGAGGAGAAATGAAAGACTGGGTGATGAAAGGGGAGACCATCAGCCCTCCACAAAGTTGTGTTATTAAGAAGACATTTTGAGGGTTGTAAAAAGCATAGCAAAAATGAATACATAAGAATCAATAAGGTCAAGAATAATTACGTAAAGCAATCAGAACCCTCACCCACTGCTGGTGGGAATATAAAATGGTGCATCTGCTGTGGAATCTGTCTTCAGTTCTTCAAACAAATCAACATTGAGTTAACACGGCCCAGAAATTCTAGGGCCATACTAAAGAGAAACGAAAAATGTGTTCTTTAGTGTTCTGAGCATTCAGTTTCAATGTGGGGAGTAGGGCATCCCCACATTTCCAACAAGCGATTCTCCGATAACAGCTGGGGGTTTAAGAATTCAACCTAATTCAATTCAGTTCTGAGGCCCACCTACCCAGACATGGCATCAGATTCCACCGGTTAAAGGTTCAGTTCCACAAGACTGTCCACACCCAAGTTCAGATGTCAGTCACAAGCCCAGGTGATTTCCTGTGCTCCTGACCTACCCACTATACATCAGAGGTTCCCATAAACTTCTCCTTGGGTTCAGTTAATTTCCTAGGGCACCTCAAGAAACTCGGGAAACCCATGTACTCACTAGATTACCAGTTTCACCATAAAGGTCTATAACTCAGGAATAATCAGATGGAAGAGATGCATAGGGTATGCATAGGGTAGGGGCACAGAGCTTCCATGCTCTCGGAGCTCACACTCTCCCTGCATCTCCACATGTTCCCCATTCTGGAAGATCTCCAAAGACCTCCTTTGGGGTTTTTATAGAGGCTTCATTACATAGCCATAACTGGTTAAATCACTGGCAATTGGCAATTGATTCAACCTCCAACCCCTTACTTCTCCCCAGAGGTCAGGGGTGGGTGAGAAAGTTCCAACCCTCTAATCATATGGTTGGGTCTCCTGGAAACCATCACCCATCCTTAAGTAAAGTACAAAAGTAACTTCATTAGCATAACAAAAGACGCCTTTATGGTTCTCGTTGCTTTGGAAATTCCAAGGGTTTTAGGAGCCCTAACTCAGAAATGGGCACAAAGATCAAATATAAATTTCTGATCATAGAGCACAATATCAATATAGCTGCATAGAAACTTGTATACAAATATCTATAGAATTATTAATAATAGCCAAAAAGTGAAAACAATCCAAATACCCATTATGGATTAGATAAAATGTGTGATATCCATATAGTGGAATATTATTTGGACACAAAAAAGGGATAGAGTACTAATACATGCTACAGCATGAATGAATCTTGAAAACATCATGCTAAAATTAAGAAAGCCAGTCAAAAAGAGCACATATATGATTTCATTTATGTAAAAGTCCAGAACAGGAAAATCTATAGAGACAGAAAGTAAATGAATGGTTGTTTACAGCTGGGACAAGGATGATAGGGGGCGAGGGGACTGATAACTAAAAGGCATGGGATTTCTCTTTGAGATGATGAAAATGTTACAAAACTGACTGTGGTGATGGCTGTATATATCTGTAAATATTATAAAAAACCACTGAATGATCAACTTTAAATGAATGCTTCATGGTAAGAAAATTATATCTCATTAAGCTGTCAAAAATTAACACATTCAATGTGACTGTGTGGGTAAAAACCCCATTTTTAAATATAGTGAACATCAAAAAGTTGGCTTGATGTTCCATGACCCTGGTCCTCTCTGGTATTTCCTCCTACCATGGTATGTTGTTGTTCTCCAACTCTGGCTTCCTATGTGCACACTTTCTGAATGACTTTATCACGTCCTTGTCAAGTTGTTAGACTTATTCCTCTTGTATAACTATGTTTTCTATTTTTAATTTTTACCTCCACCTGCAAACACACATCTTGCCCCAAATTGTAATGCAGAGGTTCAAAGCAATCAACTGAAAGGCCTAAAAGTTTTTGTCAAATGCCTTAGACTATACCCCAGATTATATCCCAGAGCCGTTATTTCATCTAGCCAAATGCAATAGCAAATATCAAAGGGCATTTTATATAGTTATTATATTAAATTCCACACTGTTTCTTTCCATGTCAATTGTTTCACCTAACCATAGGAATATGTGTTAGGGACTCTAAACAGGAACCACATGTAAAACAGACTGTCGTAAAATGTCAAACTTAGAAGTTGACAGTAGAGACGTTCAAATCCAAGTCCCTCGTTTTATAGTTGAGGAAACAGATTCAAAAAGGTAAATTGGCTTTTCCAATGTCACTCAGTAAAACAGCCAATCCCCATTTAAGGCCCTTTCTGTCATGCCCAGCTGATCACCAATCAGAAGGAATAAAAAACTCCTAATGATTACACACATACACACACAGAAAATGTCACACCAAGATATTATTACAATTCGTTAAAATGAATCAGTGCACTAAAGTAAAGGTTATTAGTATGTTTTCACTTCTATTTCCCTCTTTATCTTCAAAAATACTTTACATACTCTTAGATAACAGTGACACTTACATAGCCACTTCTCTCTCCTTTGAATCACAATGGACAGAAAATTAATAGTTTTGCTGAATTATGCATACACTAATTTGATGGAACCAATTTAATCATTTTCTCATATTAATTGTAAAAAAGCTCTCATTTATTAGTCATCTCTTACTAGCAAGCCAAGATTCCCCCACTTTGAAACATGATTGTTAAACTAAAGTTAACTACAGCAAAGTTTCGCATTTGGTAACAATTGGAATGAGGCATACCACAATACAATTTATTCCAATAATTTTCATATCACATCAAAATATCATGATGATACACTTTCCATTTATGACTTGAAACAATTTCTGTGTTCTGTTTGCAGCAACATCATTTCATAAGAGTCTTTTGAAGGACAGAAAGTTGTGGTGTTAATTAGAGAAAACAATTTTTACTTTATTTTTTAGCCAAGTGCAGATTTATCCCTATGGAAAAAAACATATTTAGGCTACTCCAAAATAACAAAAGTCACGAACTGCTGTTACTGGCATCTTGATATTTAATAAATCGAAATATTATAAGATATGAGGTATCTTACTAAGAGAGTCGATATAGTAAATGACCATTCAATTCTTCATTCAAATATAAAGAACATTTCATATTTAATTAATGTAGAAATTACTATATACTATATATATATTTATATTCCAGAAAACATCGGCTAGGTTGTTTTCACCATTTGAAGAAAGAAAACTCCAGAAAATTCTATTTCCCCTCTAGATTTCTCCCCATGACCCCCTTTTTGTAATAGCTGAAAGCTGCCACATTCAATACCTAGCACTCATTTGAACTCATATGTTGGTCAAATGCACAAGGAAAGAATCTGAGATTTTCCGTATCAAGCTGTCATGGTAAAAAAAGTTATGCCTATGTCTTCTAGTAAAAAGAGAGAATTTCAAAGCAGGAAAAATGTGGGAGAACAGTGGGGGAGGGCTTTTAAGAAACCACTGCTGTATTTCTTCAACGGGGTAGTGGCTTGTGCTAATGAAACTCAGGTGGATGTTAGACAGCAAGGCCCAGGGCCCCCCCCTGGCAATGCTACCCTGAGCAATGACAATGAGGGCTCCTGTGAGCCTCACAGAAAGGTGCCACTTTAAAGAGAAACTGAAAAAAGCAAGTGGGATCATATTACAGTGGAGCAGCTGAAACCCATAGCTTTAGGGCAAAAAAATAAATAAATAAATAAAGTCATTTTGCTTCCACTACCTTTAAAGAGCACTAACATACCAAATTACATGCATTTCTGCGGCATGAGACATGGACATAATGTTTATACGCATCTGTGTACCTAACTAATGATGTCCCAGTGCAAAGATGAATAGATTCGGTTAAGAAATGAATGGGTTCTTATTTTCATCTCTTCCGTTCCACCAGTAGTAATTACTTACAAGCTTCCTTGTGTCTCACACAAGGTTTTGTTTTTTTCTTCCCCCTTTTATGTGAGAGTCATCCCCAGTGTGTTCTGAACCTGGCTGTTAGCTTTTACTTTAAAGGACAGCTGCCGAAAACCCATGTGCAAATTTGCCTTCAGAGTTCAACATTCTTGGGCTCTAAAGTAAAAAAGTCAGTTAACTGCTGTTTTGATGTCGCGGTTCAAGACTCTGGGTCTGGTTTTCATCATTTCACATTCCCAGATTTGGGGACCACTGTACAAGCACCCTAAACAAGCCATTCATCCACTCCACGGTTGAGATCTGAGTAGATGGATCAGAGAGCAATCCCGGGTACCAACCAGCAATTCTTTGTTGCAACTGTGTTTAGCTGCACATTTTTTTTAAAAAAAGGTTCTGAAACTTCCCAACCCTGAAACAATGTCATATAGCATTAAGACACGATGTGATCTTGGAGAAATAAGGAACACAAACAATGAACATTCCCCTTACCTGGATCATGGAAAGGCACCAACGCAAAGTTGAAAAGAGGTCTCTTGGGTCTTTTCAAAGACGTCTCCAGAATTTTGGAAGCCCCTTCGATAACCTGAACTAAATCATCATACATGGAACCAGTCACATCAAACACAAAAGCTAAGGTGGAGGCCCCCTCGGGGATCTCCTCTGCCCTGCTGTCTGACTGGGGGCTTGCATCTTGAGCTAGGGAAGAATAAAGAAGAACGAGCAGGAAAACTGTGTGCACAACGTCCCAGGAAATCATCTTCTTTTCTTTTCTTTTTGCTGTTTCTGAGCGCCTAAGCATAGTGCTTAGTCCTCAACAACAGGCAGAGGGCTTCCTCTCCCATCAATTCATTGGACTCTGGAAATCTCTTTGAACTCGCAAAAAAAAAAAAAGTTTGGCGCTGCGAATCGGATGGGGACAGACAAGCCCCGAACCCGAATCCCCAAAGGCAGCTTTTGTCTGCACGCAGCTTCCTCCGGGACTGGATCTGCCCGCGCGGCCCGGGCGGCGTGTCGCGGAGGGCGGAGGGCGGGCGGCGCGCCTGGCCGGTGCCCCGGGGGCCGCGCTGAGCCCTGCGGCGCCGCGCACGAGTCCCGCTGCCCTGGCCGCCGCCGCCGCTGCCGCGCTGCTCCGGGCCAGCCACTGCGCCTCCCAACTTTCCACTGTTCGCTGCTGGCCCGGGAGCGAGGACGGGGGAAGCCTGGCTCGGCCTCGCCTCCTGATTGGCCCGCCGCAGCCCCCCTCCCTTGGCTCTGAAGCGCCCCCTGCGCTAGGGCGACATCGCTCTGTACTGATTCTGGGGTCAATTCAGTTCCAGGGAAGCGCGCAGGGTCCGCTCCACTGCCACCGGCGCGGTTCCTAAACCGACAAACAGCCCGCGTAAACAATGGCTTTGGAGAATGCGTGGCGAAGACCCACACGGAGGGACACCATACTAACAAGCACAAAGGGGATTGTCTTGCTCTACTGTGCAGAGCGCGGCTTCCGACACCTCTTTCTTAATTCCCCCCAGAAGCCAGGCGCCCCAGCCTCGCCCTCCTGTCCCTCAGCCCCCAGTTCAACCCAGCCAGGAGGGGGAGCTGCAAACTCCGCCGGGGCTGGGCTGCGGCCACCCTATCACTCTGATCTCTCCGAGGACTTTGGAGATGTTGGGAAGGAGGACAGAGAGAGTTGCACGGGCAAAAGGTGGAGCAAAAGGAGAGGCGCTGATGAAGGACATGAGAGAGAGCAGGAACTGGGGTGTCCCTGGCCCGTAGTTGGGAACGATGGAAGAAGGGAAGAAAGCTGGAAGTGAATACAGGGTGGAAGCCAGGTGGAAAGGGTGAGATGTAGGGAGGGCAGGGAGAGGATATTATTAAAGAGAAAATTGATTTTGAAACTTCATTATCGAGATTCATGTTGGCTGAGCAGTTTGAATCCTCCCCTTAGCATGATGAGGCTGTATTCATAATACCCCCATTTCACATTTCCTCCCATAGAACTGCCATATGCCAAGTCTCAGCCAAAAAGTCATTAAAAAGGTGTTCCCCTCTATGGCATTTTCTAGCTGATAAGTGAGGAAACCTCGCCCTGGAAAACATTGCAACGTTCTTCCGTGTTGTAATTATTATATACATTCTAATAATGATAGCAGAGATAAGAAGGTGGACAAAGAAAGTCAAGCATCAGCTAAGGAGTCTTTGCTTCATTTTAATTAAAATGGATTTCCTTCCTGGAAAAGAAGTTGGCTGGAGACCCGCATTCACAGAGGGGCAAATAGGCTTCTTGATTGAGTTTCAATGTGGATTGAGACCACCCATCCAACAGGGAGGAAGAACCAGCTCCCATGAGCCTTTTATAATCAGCAACTGTCTTCTCTTTCAGACCCAGCGTCTCTGGGGTCTGAGTTTATGAGACCTATAAGTCATGTCACTTAAAGGGAGGAGACGGGCCATTTGGGCTGAGTGGGAATCTGAGAGGAGAGGGGGGAGGTACTTCCTTTCCAAGTAGTATTTAGAGAATGCTATGTGAGTAGCCCACTCCTTTGTTTATTCAAAGGGATTGCATTCTAAGTCCTAGAGCTTTCACTGAGACCTGAGCTATTCCAGGTGTTCAAAGGAGGTGGCAGGGCCTGGTGATGAGTTCTGGGTCAGATAGCCTAGGTTCAAAGCCTAGCCAGGACACTTAGTAACTGTATCTTTAGCAAGTCCCCTAACTTCTTCATGCTTTCATTTATTCCATTGTAAATGGAAATAACAATAGTACCTATCTAATAAGGATTAAATGATTCATCTTAGAAAATGTTCCACAGGCATTAAAAAGAGTGTTTGTTGTTGGGTGGAATGTTAGATAACTGTCAATTAGGTCACATTGTTTGACAGCAGTGTTCAGATCTTCTACATCCTTACCAGTTTCTGCTTGCCTACTTGTTCTATGAATTATTGGGACTGGGATTGAAATCACTGACTATAATTGTGGATTTTCCTATTTCTTCTTGAAATTCCATGAATTATTGCTTCAAGCATTTTGAAATCCTGTAATTAGATGCACATTTAGGGTTATGTCTTTTTGATTAATTGACGACTTTATCATTATAAAGTTACCTTCATTGTCCCTGGTAATATTATTTACTCTGATTTATACTTTGTCTGATGATAATATATCCACTCGAGCTCTCTTTTCATTAGTGTTAGCATGATATATCATTTTCCATCTTGTCATTTTACACCTATTTGAGTTTTATATTTAAAATGTGTTTCTTGTGACTTGTAGTCACAAGAAACACATTTGTAGTCACAAGACCATACAATTGGGTTCTGTTTTTTGGTTTTTTTCTTAAGCAATTGAACAATCTCTGCCTTTTAATTGGGTAGTTTAGATCATTTACATTCAATATGATATGATTAACTCTGTCATCTTGCTATTTGCTTCCTATTTGTCCCATCTATTCTTAGTTTCTTTTTTTCCTGTTTTTCTCTTCATTTGGATTTATCGAATATTTTTATGATTTCCATTGCTAGCTTATTAGCATAACTCTCTTATTTTAGTGGTTGCTTTAGAGTTTATAGTATACTACTTTGTTTTATCAGTCTTCCTTCAGGTAACATTATGCCATCTGATGTATAAGAACCTCAGAATTGTATACTTTCATTGCTCTCCTGAATTTCATCCATTTTATTTTATATTGCTATAATTTAAAACCCCACACTACATTGATGTCATTTTTTGTTTACGTGGTCAATTAGCTTTTAAAGAGATATAGATAATAAGGAAAAAAGTGATATACTTACTCATGTGGTTGCCCCTTCAAGTGCTATTCATTGCTCTGCATTTTCCTTCTCCCTAAAGGCCTTACTTTAATAATTCCTGTAGTGCCATTCTGCTGGTGATAAATTGTTTCACTTGTGTGTTTGGAAAGTTCTCTGATTTTGAAAGATCCTTTTTTTTTGCTGGGCAGAGGATTCTAGGTGAACAGTTTCTTATTGTTCTTTCAGTGATTTAAAGGTTTACTCCACTGTTTTTTTGGCTCACACTATTTCCACTGAGAAATCACTATCATATTTATGTGTTTCTCTATGTGAGTCATACAAAGTTTCCTTATTACCACTGTATTTGAGCAATCTGATTCTCAAGTGCCTTGGTGTGGTTCCCCTCAAGGTTCTTTCTTCCCTTCTTTCTTTCTTTCTTTCTTTTTCTTTCCTTTATTTATTTATTTATTTATTTATTTATCTATTTATTTATTTTATTATTGTTTTGAGAGAAGGTGAGAGAGGAGAGAAAGAGAGAGAAGAGGGGAGAGCCCAGAGCAGTCTCCTAGTTGTACATCATTAGTTGTGACATGGTTTCATTCCACACAGGTGGATGTGGGGCTGCGGGGAGCCAGAATAGAACTGTGGGTCTCCTGCGTGGGAGGCAAGAACCTTCCCCGCTGAGCCATCCGGCAGTTACCAGTTGCACCACAGTTCAGCATATGGGTTTGCACAGGCTGAGGCTGGGAATCGAACCCCAGACCTCATGATTGTGAGGCAAGTGCTCAAATGCTGAGCTATCCTGGCATCCTGCCACGCCCATAGTTCTTGTACTTAGAGACTGTTCAGCTTCTTGCATCTGAGTGTATGGTTTTCATCAAGTCTGGAAATTTGGGACCTTTCTTTGTTCAAACATCTTTACCTCCTTTCCTTTGGGGACCCCAGCTCACATATGTGAGTGTACTTGAGTGACTGGGACTCACTGATACTTTGTTAACATTTTTCAATTATTTTCTTTCCTCCTTGTGTTTCATTTTTCATAGTTTCCATAGCTACTTCTTCAAGTTCACTAATATGTTCTTCTTCACTGTCTACTGTGCCAATTGCCCCCATTCACTGCCCTTTTCATCTCAAACACTGTACTTTTCATCTCTAGGAGTTTGGTTTGGATCTTTTGATAATTTCCACATTTCATTGTAAGTATATGAATATAAGAACTATGTTAATACCCTCAACTGGTAATCTTAACATCTCTACCAATTCTGCATCACTTTCAATTGATCAATTTTTCTCCTTAGTATTGGCTGTATTTTCCTGCTTCCTTTCAGATCTTATAACCTTTCATTGGATGTCAGACATTGTGAATTTTACTTTGTTGGGTACTAGACATTCTTGTATTCCTACAAATATTCCTGAACTTTGCTCTGGGACAAAGCTAAGTATTTGGAAACAAGTTGATGCTGTTGAGACTTACTTTTTAAGATATGTTAGGAGGATGCTGGGATGCTTAGTGGGTTAAGCTCTCGCCTTACAGCCCTGGGGTCCAAAGATCATATCCTGGCCCCAGTCTGTGCGGACCCATACCCTGAACTGGGGTGTGGCCCCCACTTCAGTTCTTGCTGGGGCAAGTGTCCCATGCGGGAGACCCCCGACCTGGTTCCCACCCTGCGCAGCCCCCACCCACCTGTGGAATGAAACTATATCAAAAACTGATGACATACAACTATGGACACTGCTCTGGGCCTTCCCCCTTCTTTCTGTCTCTGCCTCTCTCTGTCAAAAACAATAAAATGAATCTTATTAAGTAATTAATTAATTTAAAAAATATGTTGATCAGACCAAAGCAGTACTCAATCTAGAACTAATTATTCCCCATTACTGAGAAAAGAGCCTCTACCCAACATTATGAATCATGAGGTCTTCCTGTCTGGGTGGTGGAGACAGAACTATTACTATTTTCTTGTGATAATCTTTAATCCTTTCATGTGATTCTTTCCTAGGCTTTGGGTAGTTTTCTCACACGCATGTGCTGGTTAGTACTCAGCTGAATATAGTAGGAAGACCCGCTGCAGATCTCGGGAATTTTCTATCTACATAACTTCTTGGGTATTCTCTCCTGCAAACTCTGGCTGTCTGAGTCTTCTAGTACTTTCAGCTCCATCTCCACCACTCAGGCAGCCTGCTAGGAATTCACCTCGTTTGCTCGTCCATACAGTTTGACCTGGAAATTCTCTGAAGGCAGTGAATTAAGACAATCATAGGACTTCCCTTCATTTGTGACCCATCTCTCTGGAATCATTGTCCTGAGAATAAACTTGAAGAATGCTTATAATATATGCATCTTGCCTAGTGCCTGACAATGCAGCAAGTACTCAATAAAAGCTATTATAAGTGTAATGAATATCATTATATTTATTTGAGGATACAGCTCTGGAAGTTTGAACTTGTGTGTATATGCACTGGGGACACAATACTTGGGAGTGACAGATATTTAGAGAGGTTTTGTTATTTGTTTGTTTGTAGGTCTTTTGTGGCTTCACTAACATCCTGCCATGTAAGTGGGGGGTAGCAGTTAAGAACAGGTTTAAGGTCCATGGGGCACTGGGGTAGGGAAGATAGGTGACAAAGAGGATGAATATTTAACGTCTCAAACGGCATTTTTACTTATATATGTATTTATCTGGAAATACACATTTCTCTTCTGTAATCCCAGTGCGTCTTTCCATTTTAGTCTCAAATCGCCAATGAATTAAATGATGACTACATGCTTTGGGACATGGAAGAGACATACGAGAAGGAATGGGACCCCCCAAACCCCAAATTTATTTATAAAAAATTGCATATTTATTCTTACATGTTTAAACTTCGGTCACCTTCAAAGTACGCTCTGTTTGATGCAATACACCTATCGAGACGCTTCTTCCACTGCTCACAACAGATTTTGAACTTCTTACTTTTGATGTCTTTTAGTGCTTCTGCCATTTTTTGTCTCATCTCTTCCACTTTACCAAAACATTTTCCTTTGAGGACTTTTTCCATCTGGGGAAACAAAAAAGTCACTTGGGGTGAGATCGGGTGATAGGTAGGGTGGGGTACGGGGATCAGGCCATTTTGGGTCAAAAACTGCTGAACACCCACCACGGTGTGGGCAGGTACATTGTCGTGGTGGAAGAACTGTCATCTCTTTGCTACAACTCAGAAAGGTTCCTCCTCAAATCATGATGCAACCTTCTCAAAACTTTCAGGTAAAAACTTTGGTTGACTGTTTGACCCAGAGGAACAAATCCTGAGAGCACACTTCCTCTCGCATCAAAGAAAGATAATTCTAGTTTTTTCAAAGGGGAGTCCCCTGCCCTTAGTACATGGGTTCTGCCCCTCCTTTTCAATAAAGTTTGATATCTGCTAAAATGCAGATCTCTAGAGACAAGGTAGCCCATTGGGCAGAAATTGTATATACACTTTAAAGCAAATGATTCCCTGAAAGTACATTTTGGCAGACTGGCAGCCAAGAATACCAGGAAAATAAACTGGAAGAAAGTGATTAGTTAGGAAGAAGGTATGGCCCGAGAAGTGGGTAGGAAGAGAATGGCAAAGAAGACAGAGACGCTTAAGTCAAGGGATTGCCCTGAAATAACAGTATCTCCTAACCTTTTCCCTGCTTTTGTTATTAAAAAAACAATCTCTATGAGTTTGGAATTTCTTAGTTTACCAGGAGCGAATGCGTACATTTGATCAATCCTAACTACCATCCATTCCTCCAGGAAGTCCTACAAGATCCTAGGAGGTGGGGGATGGGAAGTAGAGAAGGGAGGAGCTTCTCCTGGAGATTCCTACACAAAAGCAAACTCCACAGTGATATGTAGCAGATATAGAACATTTACAGCATCACCCTCACCATCACCAAATGTATCTCTTTACATACATTCTCATCATTAATGTGATCTTATGGCAGGGAGGAGATATGAAAGGGAACATTTAAAAAATCTATTTATAGCAAAATCAATACTGAAATTCTCTCTCCAATCCATGTTCTTCCTTGAAAATTTTCTACCTGCCCCGGGAGAGCTTAGGACTCTGTTTCCCGGCTATTTCCAGTGATCACCCCACCCACTGGAGGCCTGCACCACACTCGGCCTGATAAAGCTTAGCTCAGAAACACACTGACTTAAAAGAAGAGGAGTTCTAAAGAAGATTGTTATAAGTGGTGTGGCCATACACTGCTTTATTGTAACAGCCTCCTGCAAATCACTAGATGGTTTGATGTTATCCCCAAGGATCCTTCCCCAAAATGTCTGGTTCTCTATGTAATAAGGGCCAGGATTATTTTAAGTTTACGTTAGCCCACTTCTATAGGGTAAGCAACTTGTTGTCACAACCGAATTAAATGTAGCGGTACTTTTACACCAACCATAATGGGTACACTCGGTACTGCTATGAAACTAAAACAAAAAGTTTGACCTTTTTTCTCTTGTTTCCCTTACAAAGGCAATAAAGGGACGGAAAACCATCGTGTTGTAACTGGAAAATTAATCACATCAAATATTCTCTTAGACTAATCAGGTTATAAGTCTGGAATTGGCTTATATAAAACAGATGCTTACATTCTTACTCTCTTCGGTACTAATGTCGAGAGAAGAAAGCACAGAATAACTCTGTCAGGGCACACTTTGGGGAATGTAACACTGCTTTTATTTTATTTTTTTAATGAAGCCCCAGAGCCTGTGGTCAGCCAGGAGGACAATCAAAAGGGAGGGAAGCCCCAGAGACCTCGTCTCCTACTCCGTCTATAGGCAAAACGCCCTGTTTGTAACGGAACAAGAAGTGTGCTGTGTAGGGCAGAGGAAGATGGGTCACAGCAGGACGGAGAGGGCTCAGGCAACATGTGTCTGGTCACCTGTCCAAAGGGAGCCTCCCTTTTGGCTCAGCTGGTGCCCTAGTCCTTCAGGACTCCTGATTCTGGCTGGCATTGCAATTGTGATCTTCTCTATGAAAACCTCAGCCATCTACCCTCCTCCCAAAATAAAGAACCTAGAGACCTCCAAGTTGTCCCCACTCCTTGGAGAAATGTTTGGAAGGCCTCACTGAATGATGAACAGAGAAGAGAGGCTAGAACCAGGCATGGCTCAGCTTCACTTTCTGAAAACTATGTTGAAGAAATGAAAATGTGTCTTCAACGACCCTTCTCAAAATGTCCTCTCAAACCTCCATCCTTGCTCACAGTAGCTGGTGTCCCCATAAAGGCAAGGCCCAGGCAGCATTCACACACCCCGTCTTTTCTGCTCTTTTATCCCAAGTCAAAAACTGGAAAAGATTTGAGAGATCATCTTCCTAGTCTAGGACCCTCATTTTACAGAGACACAACTGAGGCCAGAGAGTGACAAATCCAAACCTCAGGAAATTTTCAAGCAGTCTTTAAAGTATCTAATGGATCTGTAATGATCACGCCACCCTCTCAAGAGCTGATATTTATTGAGCACTTACTATGTGCAGGCACCACTTTAAGTGTTTTGTATGTAGTAATACCATTAATCACCTTCAATCCTCATTCCAAAACTGTGAGGTGGTTAGTATAAGGATCTGCATTTCATAGAAAAGAAAATTAAAGATGTCATTCTCACAAACAAGTTAGGCCATCTGTCCAAGTTCTCATGGGTCACCCTTCTCCCTTTCACTGTAATTCTCCTTTTGCCACTGGTCCACATTTTCCCTCTTATATTACATGAAATTTAAAACTATGTTAATGAAAGTTTGAACTATATCATTACTGTATAGTATATTTAAAAGTTCATCATTAATATAATACACATACTACACTGAGAAAAAGAAAATCCTGCAGCCTTGGTTTCTTTTGCTTTCTGCATTTCCCATGAAGCATTTTTTGGACTTGAATGAGCTTTTTCTGTCTCTAAGCCTATTTCTGAGTTTTCTCACTACTTAGCAATTCAAACTAGGTTTATATTTTTCCCATGATGCAATAAATTTGTGAGACTAAAGGCTGTGTTTGAGTCATTTTTATAAACACATAGTATGCAACACCCAGTAGGAATTCCATAATATTTCTTTAATGAATTGCTAAATTGAGAATGATTAATAATAAGAGTAATAATAACAACTGCCATCTAATGAGTACTATAACCATGGTCTTAGCACAGAGGTGAACACATGTTCACGAATACATTCAATATTCACAATAACCTTGTAAGATAAATATTTCTATAATGATTTCAGAGAGAAGCCAAGTAAACTCAGTACGTCAAGCAATTTGCCTATGACCATATCAGTGGTACAAGGAAAACCTAAGAGTAAAACACAGGTCGTGCAGGAGGACTCTCCAATACTCACCCCATTCCCAGCGTGCACGATAATTTTATTACTAGCCTGAATATAACATTCCTAGGAAAATAAATATTATGTAGAGAAAGTTAATCATGATAAGGCCAAAATATTGTTTAAACCACCTTGTGCATGAGAAATATTTTACTTACTGACAGGTAACCAAAGAGTCGTAGAACTGAAGTGAGGACCAGTTGGCAAAAACTAGCTTTTAAAAAAGTGGCTCTGTGAGAAGAGAATATAGTATGAAGTTGTGAATATGTAGCCACTCATCTATTAAATAGAAGGAAAAATCCACTAGTCCCCATGCCCAGATCCCATTAACCATGAGGGGTATGTAAAAGGGGTTGATCAATGCTTTCTATAAATTTACTTGATAATGAAGAATAGGAAAAGGTATGAGAATACAGTTCTGGTGGTAAATATAACCCATTTTCTGTTTTCACCTTTATTCTAAGTATGAAATTTTTAAAGGGTGAAACTTTCCTTTTCTTTTTGCAAACCTCCAACCCATACTTGAAAATAGGGATTTTCATGGGCTAAGGCTTTGATTTTGGGTATAAAGAGTCCCAGAATTCAGGGAAGGAACGAGCTTTAAAAATCAGAAAGCACTACTATTCTAGACAGCTAGGAATCTGTCCTAATTTTAAAGAACAGAGGGGGGAAAAAAATCTAACTTCTTATCTTACATTCCAACATGCAGTAACACCCTTTATCAGAATATTTCCCTTATAATTTTTTCTAATATAAGTGGCTCTCTCCTTTTTTCTGTTTTCAGAAGAACTATAGCTAGTCACAACTTTTCACATTTTTCCCCCTATATCAATTAATGAAAAGAAAAAGGGATGGGCTTCAATCATTATAAACTGGATTCAAGTTTTACCACCTTAATTTTAATATCTTAGTCCTATTTAAATCACATTAATCAAAATGTAGTAAATAATTCCAGGGTTCCTACCAAGAAATAAGGGAATATGTCATGAAAACCAATCTGGTTTTTTTTTTCTTTCATTTTTATTTTTAGCCTATACTCAGTTAAAAATCAAAGTTTCTTGAAAAATTTTAATTAAAAAAAAGCTAGCATGATACTGTGGTGATACTCATAGACTTGAGTTGGAGGCATCAGAATGAATTCAAGCTCGTGGCCCTTCCACAATATTGGGACACATTGCTCTTTCACCATGTTCAGACACTCAGTGTGCTAGCCAGCACCTTGATCCTGGACAGAAATATTAGACTGTGTTTGAATGCATGAAAGGGTGGAAGGCCTGGATTCTGCCCATGAGAGAACTGTGGCCAGGAGGTGATAGGAGCCAAGCTGGGTGAAGCTCACAACAAAGCACACACCCTTCCTATCCATAGTCCATGGAACTCAACATTCCTCTTATCTATTTTGAGAAATAAAGAATGAGAATATGCAAAAGAGAATAAACTCAAGTTTGACTTGTCGCAGATATAGATGGATATATATACAAATACTTATTGATATGTGTATACATGTAGGTTAATATACACACACATATTTTGTTGCTCTGTCATTTGAGATGACCTACAAGCAATGATACTCCAATAGCAATGAGCACACATAAGTGCTCACATCTTCGTTTCTAATGGCAATTTCCAATAAAAGAAACCAGGGTACCTTGGAGAAATGGCTGATTCTAAGGCTGGGGCAGGAAAAATGCAAGATGAACTTGGAGCATCATATAGGGCTATAACTGAAGGAAATGCAATGCAAAACAAAAAAGTGTACACACACACACACATATACACACCTACACATACAATGGTGGGATATGTCAAAGATACACAGAAGTCAAATAAAAGGCTTCCCAGTGGTCAAAGCTAGAATGATTTGAACAACAAAATAACATAATACTGAATTATAACTCAAAGTATAAAATAAATCTTCTTGAATGTATAAGGATGCAAACAAATAATCAAATAAGTGAAGGACTTTTCTCACATACAGAAGAACATCAAATAATGCAGATACCCCCACCTCAGGGAGATAAAAGATAAATACACACCCCCTAAATATAGGCTGAACATAGTGACTTGTTCTCCAAGAATACAGTAAAGAGAAGGGGAAAGTAACTTTACAGAGGAGAAACGTGCCCAACAGTTAACTCCACCAGGAGCTCAAGATCAACATGGTAAGTCATGTTGTTTACCTATACTGTTGATATGATGTGATTAGAATAGCACCTGTTTGGGAAGGCCAGGATGGCTCAGCAGGTTGAGCGCTCATATTGCAGCCCCAGGGTCCAAGGATCGAATCCTGGTCCTGGCCTATGCAGACCCATATGCTGAACTGGGGTGCGCCCCCAGTTTGGTTCTCACTGGGGTGAGCTCCATGCAGAAGGCCCCTGGCCCAGTTCCTGCCCTGTGCAGCCTTGCAACCCACTTGTGGGCTAAGCCTATGTAGAAAACCAATGACATGCAACTATAGAGACTGCTTTGGGCTCTCCCCCTTCTCTCTCTCTCTCTCTCTCTCTGAAAAACAATAAAAATAAGTCTTTAGAATAGCATCTGTTATCTTCCAAAAATTCCTCCCCAAAAAACTTATTGTCATTGTCTAGAGAAGCCTAATGTGCAATATAATATCCTGGATGGGATTCCAGGAGAGAAAAAGATCATTAGGTTAAAATTGAGTAACTATGAGTAAAGTACAGTGGAGGTTAGTTAACACTTAGTTAATATCAGTTCACTAATTGTAACTACTGTTCCATACCAATGAAAGATTTTAGCAACAAGGGAAACTAGGTATAAGTTATAATGGGACCTTCCTGTTCAATCTTCACAACTTTTCTATAAAACTAAAATGACTGTAAACTAAAAAGGTTATTTATAAAATAAACTAAATAAAAATCAGAAGTGGTCCTCAAACCATTTTTAATGAAGCAAGAATATGATAGCATCAAAAATTAAAACTGGGGGAGGCCGAGATGGCTCAGTGGGTTGAGTGCTCACTTTGCAGCTCCGGGGACTGGGGATCGAGTCCTGGCCCCGGCCGGTGCGGACCCATGTGCTTAGTTCTCTCTCTGTATTTCTCTCTCTCTGTCAAAAATAAATAAATAAATAAATAAATAAATAAATAAATAAACAAACCAACAAATAAATAAATAAAAACTTTAAAATTAAAAAAAAAATTAAAACTGATTTCTATTTGTCATCCATACAATGGAGTGAATTAAATAATGCATACCGTAGGTATTATTTTACCAGCTGAGCAATGTCTCACACTTAAAAGCAGAACATCTGAAAGAAATTCTATTGGGCCTATTGGAAGTCAGACAAAAGGCATTATATAACATAAATAAACATTGAAATGTACCATAAAGCAACAACACTACCGTTGCTTATTGCCATATGGCAAATCGCTGCAGCTCCCGCAAGGCTTAGTAAGTATAGTGTTAGTTACTGAAACATTGAGGGTGGAAGAGATTCATGATTATTTGTTAAAAAAAAACAACAAAAAACCTATCTATAAAAAATTGCAATTGCTGTACTCAATCAGAACAGCTTGCTAATGGATTCAAAATCATTAGCACGTGTATCACTTAATTTGACTGTATTTGGTGAGAAACTCCAGTCCAATACCAGCTTATTGCCTTGTAGCCATTAGTTACTGTGGGACAAGAGTGTGCCTAGATCAGCATAAACTCAAACCCTTTCCTGGAAAAATTGCTTAAATGGGACATTTTATAGATGATAGATAGGGTGCATTATTTTCTTAGGAAACTTGACCTGTATTAACCCAGGAAAGAACATGAGCAAAGGCGACATAAGTTCTACTCTAAGTGACTCTAGTGGGAGAATTTTGCTGAGATTTGATAGACAAATTTCAGCACAAACCTTCCACTCACACTGCAGCTAATCCCAAGTCTCTCAGTAGAGGATTTTCTGTATCAAATTCACAGCATCGCCATGAATTCCTTTTGCTGTGACTTATAGGCTGCCCAAAGAAGTAAATGTCAAGAGTGTACAGAAAGAGGTTTATGTCATAAGGTTGATTTTCTAAGCACAAATGCACAATGAACTACTGGAAGCATGGAAATTCATTCAGTCATCCCCTAAGGACATTTCTTAATACAAAATATTTAACTATATGCTGAAACTGAGAGCATAAAATTAGAACCGTATTTAACATGTTGAAAAAATTGGGCATTATGTCAGCTAATTTAAACTATTAATACCAACATTGCTGCTATTATCCTATGTACGAAACAATAATAATAAGATAACTGTATACCAAGATTGACAAATAAGACACAGAGATACCCCGAAGAAACATACAGCCTCTCAATTTGTATTAAATCTCTCAAATAAATTCAGCCCAAAAAAATTAGTTTGTCTTTCTGATTTTAGTTTTGTCAAGTGGCTCATTTAACCAGCAATTGATCCACAATATTTTAACTTTCCTCATCTTACTCTTCACTATTCCATTCTAGCCTAATGTCTTTGCCAATATCAAGTAAACCTCAGAACTCTCCAATGGAAATTCATCAATAGGGTTTGCGTCCTATTAACATAAAGCTATGAAGACTATACGCTCACTGATTCAAGGTTGCCCCAAAATTTGCAGAATGACCCGAAATGGCTTTCCAAACTGCCATTTGAAGCAATCAGAGATACCAAGAAGAAAAATGATTACATTCTAAATGAGAGGGAAGTGTGAGCAGTTGTCATGTTACCCTCAGCCTCTGCCACAACCCACACATGTATATATTTCACCAGCAATTATTTTCTCATAAGCCTTTCAATGAATAGTTTTTTAGAACCTTCTATATGCTGGACACTAGGAGAACACCATAAAGAGATAACTCTCAAACAGTGTTACAAGCAACAAATATCTAGAGTTTTCATGGTAATTTAAAAAAGTAAGCTTATTTCTTATCAGAAACAATGGCATGTTAATAATCAACATTAGGCCTTATCTTTTCTTCTACTATGCTGCTAATCTTATTTGCCTGGAGAAAAGTTTATATCTATGTAGCGTAAGATTTCTACTAGATAACTATTTTATACTTATGGGTTTAGGATCCGCAGTGGTATCAGGAAAGTGTGAAAACTAAGATTGCCCTCTGCTGGCAGGTTCCTCAAGTAAAAACCACTGTGTTTGTTTTGCCATTTTACAGCATTCTTCAGTCTTTAGGGATATATTTTGACATTAAGAGATTAGAGTTTGCTTCTTCTTCTTTTTTTTTTTTTTAATGAACCGAACTGGGGGCCTCCCGCATGGGAAGCACACCCCAGTTCAGCATAAGGGTCCACGAGGCCAGGGCCGGAACTCAATCCTTGGACCCTGGGGCTGCAAAGGAAGCGTTCAACTCACTGAGCCATCCTGGCTTCCCTGAGTTTGCTTCTTTTTTTTTTTTTTGAAATGAAAATAAGTGATTGTTTTTATGTATGTATGTATGTATGTATTTATTTATTGTTTTTGATAGAGAGAGATACAGAGACAGAGATAGAGAGAAGAGTGAGGGCCCAGAACAGTCTCCATAGTTGCACATCATTTGTTTTTCCACATAGTTTCATTCCACAGGTGGGTGCAGGGCTGCACAGGGCACGAACTGGGCTGGGGTCTCCCCCCCGGTGAGAACTGAACTGGGGGCACTCCCCAGTTCAGCATATGGGTCCACACAGGCCGGGACTGGGATTCAATCCTCGGTCCCCAGGGCTGCAAAGCGAGCGCCTAACCCACTGAGCCATCCCGGCTTCCCCATTTTTTTTCTTATTTATTTATTTATTTATTTATTTATTTATTTTATTTTTTTTGAACTGAACTGGGGGCACACTCCAGTTCAGCATGTAGGTCCACCTGGGCCGGAGCCGGAATTCAATCCCCGGTCCTCAGGGCTTCAAAACCAGCGCTTAACCCGCTGAGCCATCCGGCTTTCCCTTGCTTCTTGTAAGTAGTACTTGGAAGTCTTTCTGACACGAAGTCCAAGATGTCTAGGCAATGATGATAAACACTGTCAGCACCAACCAAAATAAGTAATTTTAAAATTATAGCCCTGTCCACATCATATGTAGATAATATCTCACAGCAGAAGAGTTCAAGATTCAGAGATTTCTTAATCTCATTCTATTGAACCTGAACCTAATTATCCAAGGCTCTCCAGAATGCTAAAACTACATTTCTAGTTTAGGGGAAGTCTGTCACCCCAAATAATAGACAATTAGGCCTGGTGTGTGAATATGCTCCAGTTAAAACTTCAGATGTGGCATGAGATTTAGGGACGTGACGATCTCAAGATATTTGTGTAAACTTTAGATTTTAGATGATCTTACATTAATAGATTGAGAGGCTTTATAAAACGAAGGCTTCTTGTTAGTTAAAAAGATTTGACTCCTGCTTGGGAGTACCTTCCAATATTCTTCAATGAGTTTCTCTTTTTTAGGTAAATGAAGATGGAGACAAGAAGCTTTGGTTGTGAGTGAGCATTATTATTTCACCTTTGTATTTCTAGTTCTTAGCACAGTGTCTCGTAATACATATCTAAGGAGAGCTTGTTGAGTAGATAATGAATTGGCCTACTCCATTTACTATGTTTAATCAAATTCAGCCATATATGTCAATCACATGCTTAAGGTAGAATGTGATATGGTATGTAGACAGAACATATGTTTTGGAAATGGACAGACTTGGATTTAAATCCTAGGTTTTATATCCAGCTGTGTGGAAGGAAAGGAAGCATCCCTCTCTGAGTTCCAGCTTGCTCATTTGTCCAAGAAGAAACCTCATACTTCCTTCTTGAAGTGTTGTAGGGATGAGATGAGATAAAACAAGGACAGTGTCTGGCACATAACACGTATTCAAAAACTTCATTCTCTTCGCTTTCCTTTCAGGTCAATTACTAATTTCCTTCTTTTTAATCAGTGTTATGGAACAGATTTAACTCGGATCCAGTTCAAGAAGAGAAGAAAGAGAATGTGTTGTAGTTACACTGTGTGCTTAAATTGTCAAACCTCTCTTCCCCTACCCCACCAGGAATAAGAATATGTGGGGGAAAAGAAAGGTTTGATAATTTACATGTAAGCTCCCATATTTTGCCTGCTTTTAGATCCTCTACTGACTTCAAAAGAGATTACCTACATTGAAAAAAGCAGTAGGAAAATTTATTTTACTTACTGTCATTTCCCAATTACGTTAAAGTGGAGAAATTATAATAGTTTCCATTAGATTAATCAGTAGCATATGTCTAAACACTTTAATCTGTACTCTGGCTTCAGGCTCTCCATCATGTGATCTTCTCAGGCGTGGCCATCATGTGCTCACCAGTGCCCCCTGCCCTCCACGTTGGGCACTGCATCCTGGGGAGCCTACCCTCTCCTGCTGCCTATGGGATTGTGGTCTACTAGTTAAAGGCGACAACCAAGTCATAGTCCAGGAACTCATGCTTTTTTTATGTTTTCTCAGTGACTCACAACGAGACATGGGGTGAGCTGCTTGGAATTAACTACTTTTCAGCGTTTTACAGAGCCTAAGTGTCCCCGGTGGTTTTTTGTTCTTTTTTTTTTTTTAACAATTCTTGGGAAGTTCTCTGTTTATTTTCAATATTAAAGATGCTATAGCAAGTGTAAGTAGAATGGAAAATTTGAAGCCTCTGTCTATAGGGCTATAGACTCAGAGTCTCCATTAGAAACAGCTGTGCCAGTGACTTTATTCTCCAGGGCATTCATTCACATTCTTTTGGCTGTTGGCTAGCTACACTCATCATCTTTTAATTAAAGGAGCTTCCACACCGTCAAGAAATACTCTGGGCAAAGGTGTGCAATACTTGGCTGCTGTTGTTCCTGTACAGATCTAGCTCCATGTCTAGATCTTAACAATATGATTCATTTTTACCCTTGCTGCTCCACATCCCAAGTAAATGCATTCAGCTGAGATCCCTGTACCTTTAAGGAAATTGTATCCCCCTGACACTGTATGCAAAATTGTGTATGCATATTTTATGCAGACAAGGCTTATATGTTCAACATATTCTCAAATGGATCCATTATTGAGAAAGAGGTAAAGAAGATTGGCTGTACATACAAACGCTTTCTGCTAATTTTGGGTGGAAATATAATAATAACTGTTCTCATCAACAGTGGGAAACTTCTGGGGGTAAGTTGAAGACTAAATAAAGTAGGGATAGGGGAAGCCAGGATGGCTCAGTGGGTTAAGCACTTGCTTTGCAGTCCCAGGGACCAAGGATCGAATCCTGGCCCCGGCCTGTGTGAACCCATATGCTGAAATGTGGTGTGCTTCCCATTTGGGAGACCCCCACTTTGGCTCTCACCCCCTTGTTTCGCCCCTTGCTCAAGGGAGCATGCCTCCCATGGGGGAAGACCCCGCCCACCTGTGTGGATGAAACCATGTTGAAAGCTGATGACATACAACTATGGAGACTGCTTTGGGCCCTCCCCCTTCTGTCTGTCTCCCTCTGTCTCTGTCAAAAACGATAAAATAAATCTTAAAAAAAAAACGAAACCCTAAGAAAAAACACTTCATCACAAAAGTCATCCCAAACCCAATGCTTCTCACAACTTTCAATTTTAAACAATAATAATAGTCTCTGAGGAAACAATAAAACAAAACAGGACTTGGGGAAGCCGGGATGGCTCAGTGGGTTATGCGCTCACCTTGCAGCGCTGGGGACCGAGGATCGAATCCCGGCCCCGGCCTGTGCGGAACCATATGCTGAGCTGGGAGCTCCCCCAGTTCAGTTCTCTCTCTGTCTCTGTATCTCTCTCTCTCTCTCTCTCTCTGTCAAAAAACAATTAAAAAATAAATAAATAAATAAATAAATATTAAAACAAAACAGGACTTAAGAAAGGAGGAAAAGGGAGGCAAATAAGGAAACAGAAGCAAAACGCTCGCACATACTGCACAGCATAATGGACAAATTTTGGTAGAAAAGAATAAATGAAGAGTAAAATGAAGTCCATGTCAGTCATGAGATAACGCTTCTAGCCCGTAGTTTGGGGGAAGTTATATTGGCTCACTTCTAGTAACATCTGAATTTCTTATCTCTGTAGATTTACTAGCACAATAATGGAGAGCGACCAGGCAGTAAAAAGTTACTGCTCTGAAGAAAAACGTTGGTTCTACAATAAAATTTGTAAACTTTGTTTCTTCAATGCCAGAGGCACTGTTTCCAGAAGCTTTCTTCGCCTGGTGTTATGTACAGACAGAATATCAAAATAAAACTTCCAAAGTGAGAAATTCAGTAAGGGTCGTCTTTAAAAGGAAAACTCGTTTTAGTGTGAGTTGCGTGCTATTCCTCACAGTCTAAGATTTGCTCCCACAGCTGTGAGAATTTTCACATGTGGTTCAGGACAAGTTAGTAATTAGTTCTGAGTTCTACTCTATATTTCTGTATATCAAAATCTGACAAATCTAACAAAATTCAGTCAAGATTTAAGTACTTTAAGATTTCCTGAAATTCCATTTCCTCCAGAAAGACTTGTCTGAGGAAGGTGGCAATTTCCTGTCCTCATATCCCACCCTTGTTTTCTCAGTCTAACATTCACAAATCTCCTCCCTCTGTCAGCAAGTTTGGGGAAACTATGGAGCTGAGCCAGAAGACCAATGATAGGCAAAGCCTGGCTTCTTAAGAGATTGAGGAATAGGAGAAACAAATTAGAAGGTCTTTGACATTAAAGTAAGGTGACCAGATGCAGTCCCGGTTTTTAACAATTTGTCCAGCGTCCCACGGTGTTTTAAAAAAGTACCGATCTTTGGAAAGAATGCACGACAAGCTAGGGAACAGTGGGAGATAGACCAAATTTTTAATCAAGAACCCCCTCCCCCCCGGTCAATGGTGTCCCGCTTTACCAATGTTAAAATCTGGTCACCTTACTGATTAAAGGCTGCATCTTACTTTTCTATTGCCAGTACCTAGTAGAGGGTCTATAACATGAATGAATGAATGAATGAATGAATGACTATGATCAATTCAAATAGATTTTTAAAACCATAAACTAGCAAAAACAAACAAACAAAAACGACCTCTTAAAATATCAACTACAGCAGGTCCTCGAATAATGCTGTTTTGTTGAATATTATTTATTTATAAGGTTGATGAGATGCTGTGGGAACTTAACTGTTGTTTATATCACTTAGTCAATGGTAAAGTTGGATTTTTACACATCATTTTGCTTTCAGTTGTAGAACCCATCTACAGTGTTAAGTGAGAACCTATTATATATGCAGATGAATTCAGGCATGAACACGAATGAGAGAGAGAGAGAGAGAGAGAGAGAGAGAGAGAAAGAGAGAGAGAGACTAAAAACAAGTCATGCTAAGCCAAACTTGCCAGGATTCTATTCTTTGCCCTGTCAGATTAACTTGGATCGAAACATAATCAGTGTGATCATCAGATTTGCTACTAGTATAAAATTGGTGAGGACAATTACTACATATATGAGGGCCATCAGAAAGTATCCAGCCATGTTCTTGTTATATTGACAATAGCTGGATTTTTTCCAGACAGCCCTCGGATAACAGAATAGAGATTCTACCTTATCTCAAAGATCTTAAAAATTGACCAAAAGACATCTCTTTGTAATTTTAACACAAACAAATGAAAATGACTATCTTTAGACTCATTAAAACATTAAAATTTAACATAAGAGAATCTGAACTAAATGATATGAAAAATTGGTATGGTATGGTATGGCATGGTACGGTATGAAATGAAATGAAAAAAATAATGTAAAGTTTTCAGCTGACCACAGCTCAATGCTATGAGATGACTATTAAAAAGTTAACTCAAATACTAGTATTAATAGAAATATTCACTATCCACCATAAGAGCAAATAATCCACTGTGATTATGCACTAGACAGCACCCATCTTTGCCCTCTAGTGTGATACTTTAAGAGAAATGCTTGCTAACTGGAGAACATTGAAAAGAGCATGCCCAACCCCAATAAGTTTAACAATTAAAAAAAAGAACATACCCAAGATGATGGGAGGTTTTAAAGGCACATTAGATGAGGAGTGTTTAAAGAATTTGGGGTATCTAAGTTGAGGGAGATAAATAGTAACCTTCAGGTTTGTTTTTATTTATTTATTGGGTCTTAAGCACACCAAAATATAATAATCATAATACTTGGTTTAAGATACCTTCTCCTCACTGATCCACAAATGTTCTTTTTTTCTTAAGATTTATTTTTATTGTTTTTGACAGAGAGACAGAGACAGAGACAAAGAGAAGGGGGAGGGCCCAGAACAGTCTCCATAGTTGCACATCATTGGTTTTTCCACATAGTTTCATTCCACAGGTGGGTGCAGGGCTGCACAGTGCAGGAACTGGCAGGGGTCTCGCTCCGGTGAGAAATGAACTGGGGGCACTCTCCAGTTCAGCATATGGGTCTGCACGGGCCTGGGGCTGGGATTTGATCCTTGGTCCCCAGGGCTGCAAAGTGAGCGCTTAACCCACTGAGCCATCCGGCTTCCCACAAATGTTCTTAATTATTATTTACTTTCATGTCTGATTCTTTGCTTGCCTGTTTTTAATAATGTAGCAAGATCCCATGAACCCACCAACAATAAAGGAAATAAAACCCTTAACTTTCAATAAATACCAATAAGAACCTTAACTTATAATAACTTATTTCCACCACTAGTAGAGGTCATAAGGATATCAGTGGCAGGTGGCTATGAACATAGTGGTACTGATATTCTACCAACGGAGTGGTCGGGTCTACGTAGCCTCCTCTTGTACCAGGAGAACCCGTGTAACTGCAGGAGTAGAAAATACAATTTGAACATTATGACAAATTTGTGCTTCTCAAGTCTTATATCCTAGCAAGAAAAATGTGCATAAGAATTTTAAAAAGAAGAAGGGGAAAGAGAGGAAGGGAGGGAGGGACAGGAAGTATATCAGTGGATATAACTCCATTTTCTAAATTGATGACCAGGAATCAGAAAGTCTAAATCATTGAACTCATCTCTGTACCATCACAATAAAGCTCGTGATTGTCCAAAAGTTAGAAAGTGCCAACGATACAGTTTATCTATGAAATAAATGTTCACAGTGCTTTAGGAAAGCTGCTAATGCTACATGATTTATTAATACATCTCTATTTAATCTATGTTTCTGTTCAATATTTGCATCATTTTATAGATGTCAATATGTTCTTACATTTACACCATCTCTTTCAGATTATAAACTTTGAGAGGGACATAGACACTATTTTATAGATGCTCTACACAATAAGGCAGTTGCAGACTCTTAAATTGAGCAGTGGTTTAGTTAAATATTGTGTTCTGACATAAACTGTAAGCTGAGGGTGCTTTTCAATGCCCTTCGTGGAGTCATTGGGATGATTAGATAAGTCAAGAAGGTCAAGGCACTCGCCCAGTGGCTAGCCATCAGTGCATCCCATTAAACATCAGCCCCACATTTCACACTGAGACAAGAATTGAGCATCAATATTTATGCTTAAAATCAAATGTACAAAATTTTAAGATCCTTACACCCGTAATGATATGGTGAGATATGGCGGAGTAAACTTTATAAAGCATAAGCTTTGGAACCCAACAATTAAAGGTTTAATTTAAATTCCTTGTTAAGGAAAAGTATCCAAAATTGGAAAAAGGAAAAAGTATATGACACATCCTGTTAATAACATATAGACTGAAGGTCCACCCAAAGATTATCTAGGGAATGTCATTAATTTACTATTTACTACTGATGAAAGTTCCCAGACTTAGTGATGTTACCAGTTTTTAGTATTAGTCCAGGAAAATTATCCTAACATTTTTTAAATTAAATTGCCTATTAGAATGTAAGTATTCAAATGTTCTTTGAACCAGTCTTAACATCTCCCGATTCCCTCCTTAATAAATGAGTGTACAAAATTTTTGACATGTGTTCCTTTTACATTTGCATGTGAGTCATGGTTTTAATTTTCTAAACATTCTGTGTTAGGAACCCTGAGAACGCTATTAGAAAGTTAGCTATAGTCTTGTACAAATTTTAAAAAGTTATTTGGCAGTGTGAACTATCACCTTCTAATTCATCCGTGAAACCATTTCGGAGTTTTTCTACATGTTTTCTTATAGCTGGGCATTGTCACGTGCAGGCCTTTGGCATAATCAAGTTCAGCTGCCATTTGCTGCAGTGAGATAAGTTGGCAGAAGTTCTAAGATCTCTTATACAACTGTATTCGCAACGAGCTCAAAATCACTGTAACAATTGCTATCAGCTTCCCTTTCTTTGCTTATTTCAATCTTTATTAATGGTCTTGGAGATAAGGCTCATGTTACCACATGCTAACAATGTCTGGCAAGCATAACACATATGAAATACAATTTCATTCCTGTTTTCCTGCCAACAGGAGAGAAGAAACAAAGCCAGACTCGAACAGAGTGGGCTTGTTGGTTTAAGCTGTTTTGCACCTTGTTAATATGTAACGTTCATTGACACAGAAACCATTTGGCAACACTTGGAGCCAAATTTCTGCTTAATTCATGACTGCTTTAAGGCATGTGAATTATCAGAGGTTCACATACCCAAGGTTTAAAAGAAAGAGAAGTATGGACAATTCAGATTTGAATTAAAATTTTTGTGGATTATTCAGTCTAATGATCCATGCTTCCTTGGACAAAATGTTGAAGTATGTAATGAATTTTTAAAAGTTCAAAACTTAAAAATATATAAAATATTTAAGGGGCAGAATTATTCTTTTCACAGAAGGATTCTCTACTGCACAAAACAATTCATAATAAGGACTTTCAGGATCAAAATGCCCTAAGACTCTAATGTTTTTTTCTCCTTCCTTTCTTTTTTCCTCTCTTTCTCAAATACAAATGTTTAAAGCAGGATGGAAGAATGAGCAAGGCCTTGCTATTAATGCTGTGTGACCTTAGATAAACCTATTATGCATCTCAACTGATGAGGATTTTCTTATCTAAGAAGGAAAAACTGGGCTTACTGGATTCCAAAACTTCATCCAGTTCCATTCCATGACTTACAGGCAACTTTCAAGAGCACACAGCACATAAAATAACATAGTCCTAAAATAATATAAGGGAAGTAATTGCCAAAGAGCATCCATATTCTCAGCTCACTTGACCTAAGGAGAAAGGGCCATGTCCTACGATGGACCTACTCACACTGCCAACGGTTTTGTCTAAGGAAAAGCACACCAAACGAAGCACATTGCAGGGGGTTCCAGAGCTTTGCCAGTAATTAGTGTCTGTTTGGGGGCATATCACTTTACCTTTAATAAATGAGGATTCTGACCAGATCTCTCCTCCAGCATCAGTTGTCATTATCCACCCAATTTAAAGATACTTAGTGAGTTGCAGGAGTAACCAGATCGAGCCTGTATTTCTGGCACTTGCAAACAGGCTGATGGTCCTGGATCCTGGTTCTGATGCTGACAAGCTGTGTAGCTTTGGGCAAATCACTTATACTTGTAAAGCCTCTGTGTCCTTACCTGTAAAATATGGACAGAGATGCTACTTATAGCATATATCTTGAAGGTTAAATGGCTAAATGTATTTGAAATGATTGGAAAAGTAACTAGTATGCAGTTTCACTCAATAAATAGCAGTTGTTTTAACTGCTGTAGCCATGGGATGGTAAAACTTGAGCTGAGGGAAAAATTGGCATAATTATTTTATCTCTCTTTGATGCAGTGTAGGTTGTTTTTGATTCAGTGCAACACGTACCTTTAAGATATCTTGTCTTGGCATTAACTTTTAGATTTCATACTAATTCTCTCATAACTGTATAAAGATAACAATATAATTTGTAACCTTTTATTACCCTTCCAGGTGAAAACATTACTTGCCTGTATGAGCTTTTTATTACATTAATATTAAGGAAAAAAAGAAAGTTAAAATACTTGCATTGGTAATAAGACAGGATGACAATTAGAGAGGCTTAGGGTTTTCTTAGCAAAGATGTCTCTTCAGCTGAAATCATCTCTAAAATGTTTTCATATCAATACTAAGATCAATTCAAATGATGTATTGTGGTTTATAGGCCCTGAAAATAGGGGCAGTGTGGACTTTTAGAAGTCAACATGAGCTTTAATTTTTTTTTTAATTTAAGCATCAACCCTAAGCTCTGAACAAATAAACAAACAAAAAAAAAACAGAACAAAAAACAAAACAAAAGAATGAATGAATGAAATTCACTTTAAGAACTGTCAGATCCTATAAGCTAATTTATAAGTTTGTTGTTACTATTGTCTAAGGTGTTAAATTATTCTAAGTTTAATTTTGGAAACATTTCAGCTTATACTTATTTCCATTTAATAACATACCAGTAATTTATCACTCTCCAATATAGAAAGTATTACCGTTTTATTCTTTTCTTTTTTTTTAATGAGTTTCTGAGGTTTAGGTGACAGTTTTTCATAGATAATGGGCAACTCTTGTATTCTTAATTTTTTAATTTAATTTTATTGTTTTTGACACACAGAGAGAGAGAGATACAGAGACAGAAAGAGAACTGAACTGGGGCACTCCCCAGTGCAGCACATGGGTCCACATGGGCCGGGGCCAGGATTCGATCCTCGGTCCCCAGGGCTGCAAAGTGAGCGCTTAACCCACCGAGCCATCCCGGCTTCCCAGTATCACCATTTTGATGGGGAAAAAAGTCTCCAATAAATGTTGTCCAAAAGACACTTAGATTTTTTAGGAGGAAATAAGTCTTTGAAGTCATAAAAACAGGGGTGAAAACAACACCACTACAGTTTACTGAGGATCAGCCCTTATTGAGCACCCACTATGGATTTGGCATGATTAAGTACACCAGCATTTGGATCCAAGATGGCGGCATGAGAGGAGCACGCCGATAACTGCCTGGGAAGGGCCTTGTGAACAGAGGGGAATCCACAGGGGAAACCCTGAGAAGAAATCTCAACTAAGAGAACCACACAACACGGAACAACACACAAAGGTTAGAGAAAAAAGGGGAGAGCGGGAGAGTAAAAGGGAAGCAGCGGTTCGGGGACAGAGACTCGGAGCGCGGCCCGGGGCTGGCAAAAACAAAGGGGGGTTGGGGGACGACGGTCAAAGTGGAGCTGGATCAAGGGCGGGCTGGAAGCCGAGACCTAGGGAGCGTGGACGCCCCACAAGACTGTGGACAATTTAACATCCGAACTCAAGGGACAGCACACAGTGCCCTAATCAGATCACAGAGCCTAAAGTGGAACAGGGACTGTGGAGCAGGGCGGCGGCACTTCCCGGCGGGCGGGGTGAGAGCAGGACACCAGCCCACAACAGCTCAGCACCCCTGATTTATGGGGGAGATTGACTGTGAGGGAGCGCCTTCTGAGGACGGGGCTCTTGGAGTGAGGGCTGGGGCTGGAGTGGGCATAGCTGCATTGGACGTGCTTGGAGTGAATCCGGCGGTCTCAGCAGAGCCAGGAGCGTAGAGCGGCTGCCGCCCGAGCTACGGCCTGTGCGCGCAGGGCTTTCGGCGCCCCGCCCACCGGGCCTCCACAGCGAGGCTACCAGCATGCAACTGGGCTTTTGGCGCCCCGCCCACCGGGCCGCAGCGACACCGCTGCTTGCTTGCCAGCGTGCAATTGGGCTTTTGGTGCCCCGCTCACCAGGCCGCTGCCGCGACTCTGCCTGCGCGGAAGTGACTCTGCTTGCGCGGAAGTGCGCGGCTGGGCTCTCGGCGCCCCGCCCACTGGGCCGCTGAGCATCACTGCGTGCGTGCACCGGGGTTTCGGTGCCCCGCCCACTGGGCCGCCCCGCAGCGCCGCTGCCTGCTCACCAGTGCGCTACAGGGCTTTTGGCGCCCTGCTCACCAGGCTGCCGCAGCACCGCTGCCTGAGCGCAGGATCGGCTTTCGGCGCCCTGCCCACCGGGCCATGGCAGCGCTGCTGCCTGCTTGCGAGTGCACAACTGGGCTTTTGGCGTCCCGCCCACCGGGCCTCTGGGGCGTTGCGGACCGCACGCGCAACTGGGCTGCCTGCCAGGTCTCCACGGTGTCATTGCCTGTGCGCGGGACTGCGCGGCCGACCGGGGCCACTGCCAAGCCCAAGCCCATCCAAGTGCTGCCCTGCGGGCGTGCCTTACAGATACAATTGAAGGAGGGGCAGCCAGGAGGAGGAAAGACCAGAGCTCCTGCGCCCCGCCCCCACTGAACCACCAGCCCCCCTGCTGAAAGAGGAATCTGTTATTGTGTCTCAGGCCCGCCCTAGCTCCTACTCACATGCCCCCACCCCTGGCCACACCTTTACTACCCTGCTATCTAATAGCTAAGACAGCAACCTGAAGTGCCCCAGGACACAGAAGCTGTCTGCTTCCCCCAACCCTCTCCCAAAATCTCCTTCTCCC